>VUQG01002823.1:0-13275 GCA_015106755.1 Etia nguti
TTTACATTGTGCCGGTGGGTTTAGAGTGTCTAGAAGAGAGTCCTGTCTCAGTTACTTATGGATGATGTGAGAGGGCGGGTGTGTGTGTGTGTGTGTGTGGGGGGGGGCATGCTATGGTTTAGGGCCCGGATGGCTTGGGGATAGAAGCTCCTCTTGAGTCTCTCTGTCCTTGCCCGGATGGTGCGGAACCTTCTACCGGATTGCAGAAGTTGGAACAGTTTGTTGCCAAGATGGGACGGGTCCTTCAGTATCTGCGCTGCTCTAGTCCAGCATCTCCTGGTGTAGGTGTCCTGAAGCGGTGAGAGAGCAATCCTGCAGCAGCGTTCTGCCGTACGGATCACTCTCTGGAGAGCTTTTTGGTCCTTAACACAGCTGTTCCCAAACCAGGATGTGATGTTCTGTGTGAGGATGCTCTCCACAGCGCCTGTATAGAAAATATTTTTGTTCTATTTCTGAATAGTCACACAAACAGTTGTCACCTTCTTACCAAAATTGTTGCTGATGGCCTAGTAGCCCATTCCAGCCTCTTGCATGTCTACAGTCTTGTCCCTGACGTCCTTTGACAGCTCTTTGTTCTTGCCAATGGTGGTGGAGAGGATGGAATGAGCACAAGTGTGCTTTGTAGCCATAACAAGATAGATTGACTGTAATCTGTGTACCACATAGAAACACAGCCAGTCTGTGAGACCCAGAGTTCTGGTTGGATGCCAGAACTCTGGATATCACTCAGACATGCAGATCAGTTTATAACTTCAATGTAATGTGTTTTTGCTGGATTTTTTGTTCATGTTCAGTCTCTCTCCATTAGAATGAAACTGCCATAAAAATTAGATGAATGAATGAATGAATTTTTAAAAAATCACCCCAAAAAATTAATTCAGCTTATTTTTTTTTAATCAATAAACATGCATTCTGTCATTCCACCCTGGAGAAACAATTTGACACCATGTCCAAAATTATGATGACGGTTCATCCTTATGATGAGTGACAGTAAACTTCTGATCAAACTGTACAAATAAAACTGTTAAATGGCAACGCAAAGCTGCAAAAAGTGTTCATGAAGATATATTTGTTTTTTTATATAAGTCAAACATTGAGTGTTTTGATTGCCCAGTTTTCACATCATGACAGCTTATTCAGATCTATCCTATCATGTAACAACTTGTCCTCTGCATTGCACAACCCTTCAGTTATCAATAACAACTTTGAGGAAATGTTTTTCAAACGGTTAGAAACGATGGTATGTAATGTGACGATATGGTCAGCAACATCTAAACTTTCAGTATCCAAACTTTTTGTGCCCAGATTTCGATATATCTAAATTCAGGTACCCAGAAAGCCCCAATGTATCACCCTCCCCATTAAAGATGTTTGTCTATACTATGTGGAATCACTTATACAAACAGGAAACACAAGGGGTTTTTTGTAGGAAGGTTGCAGCTGAAGATTTGATTGAGATGAACTGTGGATTAATATAACACCAAAATTGTACAAAGAAGATAAGAGGCAGAATAAATTACCTCTGGAGTAGGTGACAACTAGATTGTGAAAGCACTGAATGAAAAGCCTAAAATGACTCTCATCACTGGCACTTTAAGACTAATGGTCTATGATTCATAAAGGGAGATGGAGGATTATAGCCTAAGCACAGCTTCACTGTCCAATGACTCAGTCCTTTTCACTTTTATTAATAACAAACTTGTCTTGTCTTCCCCAGTTGGATATCATGGAGCCCAAAGTACCAGATGACATCTACAAAACACACCTGGAAAACAACAGTGAGTACATATGAAAAGATTTTCTGTTTCTATTCTATTAGGCGGTATATCAATTTGAAGACTGATATACTAATTTTAAGTCTTTAAAAACTTTGAGCGGTCTCAGTTTGGTTGGCTTTAACCTCTGTGTCGTGAGCACATGTGCTGCAGTTTGGTTTCACCTTCACCACTGGAAGATAAAGTGAGGAACATTGTTAGGACTGTCTGGCAGTAATAACATAACAAAACTGCAGCACGTAGAAAAACAGGAAGGTAGCAAATCTTGTGACATAAAAACTATACGACCCTTCAGTGATGGACTTCAGAATTTAAGTGGAAGGGTATACACTTGCAGAGTGATGACAGTACACCAACAAGACCAGCCCTCTGCTTTTTGGCATACAAGACGAGATTAAATTTTAAACCTGTTTTCCCCCTAACACTGAGTTGGCTAAACTCAGCTCACTCGACTCGACTCGACTCAGTTTTTAGGGTTTTCCATTGGGTGGTGGTACCTGGTACCTTTTTTTTTTTTTTTTTTTTAAAAAAGCTCCTCGCCTTGGGTTCCAAGCTGAGTTGAGCCAAAAAAACTCCAATCATGGGAGTGACGTCACTGGATGACTCACGAGAGCGACTACTTCACAAAAATCAATAGTGTGAATCCCCATCAGAGCTGGCTGAAGTGGACCAGACAGAAAGCTGCGTCCTCTTCTTTTTGAATGCAAAAGTGCTTCTCTCTCTCTCTCTGTTGCTCTCTTTGTATCTCTATATCTCTCTCTCTCTTATCATTCTTGGTTCACTTTAAGAGGTTGGTGTTTGGTTTTTTAAATCCATTAAAATTCACATCATTAAAGACAAAATGAGGTAGTTTGAAAGGCGCTGTGTTTTGTGATTTACTGGTAACTTGAGCTAAATGTACCCACGCTCAAACACCTTTGTGCTGTATATGGCAGGGTTTGGAGGCAGTGGCTCCCAAGTGGACTCGGCCCGGATGAACTTGGCTTCTTCTTTCGTGAACGGCTTTGTGAACGCAGCCTTTGGACAAGATAAACTCCTCACAGATGATGGCAACAAGTGGCTGTACAAGAACAAGGACCACGGTATGAGAAAACACACGTAGCACACACAGCATATAAAGGTGGAGGGCTTCTGTGTCTATACTAGGTACTTTTCAATCTCACAACCATACATCTGTGAGCATTTCTTTCAGTCTTCAGCACATTTTATTTGCCGGTGTCTTCAGGCATGTTGAGCGCTGCAGCTTCCTTGGGTATGATCCTCCTGTGGGATGTGGATGGTGGTCTGACGCAGATTGACAAATACCTCTACTCTTCTGAAGACTACATCAAGGTATAGTTTGGATATATTCAAGGGGACACATCATACTTTTCCTTATATACAGATCAGTGTCCTGTTTTGACATTTGTAATGCATCTGCAGCACTGTTTTTATGGCAAGGCAGTTTTATAAAGAGCTCACTCTTCACTGACTTGTGAGATTAACTCTGTGAACAAAATAAGTGATCCTCAGGCTTATTGTGAATTAGGAGAGGGGAAAAAGTCAAGCCCCATGGGTATCACCTTTTGGGGTTTTTTGGGTTTTTTTCCCCTCATGCATCATCTTTGTCTGTGCAGTCTGGTGCCCTTCTGGCCTGTGGCATTGTAAACTCAGGTGTAAGGAATGAGTGTGACCCAGCTCTTGCCCTGCTGTCTGACTACGTCCTCCACAACAGCAACATTATGAGGATAGGAGCCATCTTTGGGTGAGGAGAATGCTTGTAGGAACCATTCATAGAGATATCTTGTCTTATATTCTTTGAATGTTAAGTAATCACATTATGCCCTGCTCCCTGTCTTCTTATTTCAGACTGGGTCTTGCCTATGCTGGCTCCAACAGAGAAGATGTCCTTTCCCTCCTTCTCCCCGTCATGGGAGACTCTAAATCCAGCATGGAGGTATGGCTTCACATTTTCTATATAGCTCCCTACTCTTAAGGAGGATCGGATTAGTATCATTTTGGTGTGTCTTAAATCCTCAGGTGGTTGGTGTGACGGCACTGGCATGTGGTATGATCGCAGTAGGAACTTGTAACGGTGATGTGACCTCCACCATTGTCCAGACCATCATGGAGAAGAACGAACAGGAGTTGAAGGACACATACGCTCGCTGGCTGCCTTTGGGCTTGGGACTCAACCACCTGGGTATGCATTTGGGGAGAAGAAGGAAAATAAAATGCACAGTTTCTCAAAGTTTGACAACTTCTTCTGAATCATTTTGTGTTGAATAAAATCTTTAAGTTCTTATCTAGTGCATAATTTCTTTCCTCCTGGTCAGCTGCTCTAACTGCTGTCATTTCATTGTCTTTAGGGAAAGGAGAGGCAATTGAGACGACTCTGGCAGCTCTGCAGGTTGTCCCTGAACCTTTCCGCAGTTTTGCCAACACGCTAGTGGATATTTGTGCATATGCAGGTTAGTCTTTTAGGCTTACCATACACCTACTGCAGACCTATGAACTGTGGTAGTTATATTTCACTGCTATAATTTCCTCCTCTTCTGTCCAGGATCTGGTAATGTGCTAAAGGTGCAGCAGCTTCTCCACATCTGCAGTGAGCATTATGAAGCCAAGGAGAAGGAAAAAGAGGAGGACAAGGACAAGAAGGACAAGAAGGACAAAGACAAGAAGGAGACTGCTGCTGACATGGGCTCCCACCAAGTAAGGACAGACTTGTAGTCATTATAATCATACATAAGTTCTTTTTATTTATCTGGTTTCCTACATGGGTAGAAGGAAAAAAGCCTTGATTACTTTGTTTACTCCGCCAGGGTGTGGCTGTTCTTGGTATTGCCCTTATTGCCATGGGAGAGGAGATTGGCTCGGAGATGGCGCTGCGAACATTTGGACACCTGGTCAGTAACACTACTTTACTGGCAGTGAATCTTTTCAGGTTCATCTCTGAATGCTTTGTTGTTGTCTTATCTTACCACCTCTAATGTGTTGGTATTCATTTTTTCTCAAAAATGAAGTCAGCACTCACTAGACTTCTGTTCTGCATTTGATTCTTCTCACTCACATCACTCCTCCTTTTATCCTGATTCTTGTTCTTATTCTTAAAGAGTTCCTTTCTGTCATATGTATACAAGGGTGCAACGACCCAAGTAGGCAATTCATATAATTAGAAACACATTTTTGTCCCTGTATATTCCTGATTTATACTGTCATGAACTTTCATTTTTTTTCTTTGCATTTTATCAGCTGCGTTACGGTGAGCCCACCCTGAGGCGAGCGGTGCCCCTGGCCCTGGCCCTCATTTCTGTGTCTAACCCACGTCTGAACATCTTGGACACCCTCAGCAAGTTTTCCCATGATGCTGACCCCGAGGTCTCCCACAACTCCATCTTTGCCATGGGCATGGTGGGCAGTGGTAAGTTTAGGAACCTATATGAAATCATGAAAACTAACAATGGTTGCCATTATACAGTACTGTGCAAAAGTATTGAGTCGCCTGTCATTTCTTGATATTTCGCTTCCAATGACACTTTCTTGTAATATTTTAAAATGATCTTGAGCATTAGTTCTCCAGCTTTCTGAAGAGTTTTCTTTGGACATTGGCTGCTTTTTCACTTATTTTCTGTCCAAGCCTTGTACCTGACCATTTTCAGAGGAATGTTATTTTTATAACACCGATCCTAAATCTGATCCTAAATATTATCATCCTTAAATAATTTGTGGAAACTGGACGAGTGAAAAATAAAACAAAAAATGGCAGGCTTTAAAACTATCTACAGCAGATGAATAGGGTCTGAAAATCATGTCCTTAACAAAAAGGGGGGAAAAAATCAGCAAAGAATTGACACAGGAGCTGAGAGATGCATCTGGCACCTCCACCTACCTTGTCATTTGTGTCATCAGAAATGAAAATGATCTCAGTGGAAGGGTAGCTGTCAAAAAGTCTTTCTTAAGAAAAAAGAACGAGGAGAAAAGGCTGAGGTATGGCAAATTACACAAGACCTGGACTTAAAAGTGGCAACAGGTCTGATGGAGTGATGAATCTAAATTTGAAGATATTTAAATATATGGATAAGTGGATATCAATTTAGTGTTTTGGTCTAGACAACCCAAAATGTGATGTCCACATATGTGGATGCCAGGTCCTAGGAGAAGCCTGGAGAACATTTCCTGAGGACTACTTAAAGAAATTGCAGAAAGCTGCCTAACCCTCACCCTGCTTTGCTGTGCATTTTATTCTCATTTTACAATGAGACTCCTTTTACAAAATAAGCATCTTTTTGCATTAAATAAGACTAGAAATTAGTGACTGTGAAATTAGTCACCAAAAACCCAGTTTCAAAATGTTTACTGAGATCATAGATCAGTTTAGACCTAGGATCTCTTCCTGTGCTGGCTATTTGGAAAAAAAACGCTGCTGTGTCCAAGGGATGTTCTTAGTGGCTAATTTCCTAGTCAATTCATTTATAAGTAGAATAGTAAACTGGTCCAAAATGAAGAAAAATACAGAAAGCTGTTAAAATTGAGCGCAGTTGAATTCATGCATTCAGTTCATGCGATATCAAATATTTTCATTTCAAGCCTTTCACCATATTATTCATAAGAAACTTGTATTTTAAATCCAGCTAAAACGTGTGGCTCAGTCACATGGGCAGGTAGCAGTTAAAGACATCCCAGCCTGCATAGAACGGTTCATTATCTTGCTCAAAGTACAGAAGAACCATGCTAATTGGTTAAGACGCTAATGTGCCAGCTGTCCGAAAAACTAACTGGACTAAAGTTTCTCACTAAAAATGGCACAGAATGCTTGAAGTTGCATGTTACTTAGTTGGCATTTTCAATGGAGCACAATGCCTCCTCCACTGAGAGTGCCACCGGTGTCAATGCCCTTTACAAGTTTAACAGGCTCTTAATTTTTTCCATTTCCTCAGGCACAAATAACGCCCGACTGGCAGCCATGCTGCGGCAGCTGGCACAATATCACGCCAAAGATCCCAATAATCTCTTCATGGTCCGACTGGCTCAGGTGGGTGGCAAAACAAAAGGAACCCTGTACAAGACACAAATGAACTTTTGGAAAAGTGTGTGTGTGTGTGTGTGCGTGCGCCTTGCGTGTGTGTGTTAGAGTAATTATTGACTTTTTGTCGTGTTTGCCTCCGCAGGGTCTGACTCACCTGGGCAAAGGCACACTCACACTCTGTCCCTACCATAGCGACAGGCAGCTGATGAGTCAGGTTGCCGTGGCGGGACTGCTCACTGTGCTCGTCTCCTTCCTCGACGTCAAGAACAGTGAGTTAACTTTCTCCCACTCAGCTGCACACATCCATTATTAGTCTGTAATTTGAAAGTTCTTTTGAACCGAGAGTCTCCTGTGCTAACATCCCCTCGTGTCTTTTGTGTGCATTACAGTAATCCTGGGGAAATCTCACTACATTCTCTATGGCCTGGTAGCAGCCATGCAGCCACGTATGTTGGTCACATTCGATGAGGAGCTACGACCGCTGCCTGTGTCTGTTAGAGTCGGACAGGTAAAGCCTGAGATAACTTATTTGAGACAATTAAAGTCTGCAGAGCTTATTGACTCTGTCTTTTCTCCCTAACACAAAGCACCACAGATAAAGTTTCAAACTGTGTTCAGAGAAAGATGAGATTACCTATCCTACTTACCCGTGTAATTAATTCCCTCCTGAACAGGTTCTGCTGTCTTTTTTTGTTTTTCTTGAGAGTTGGTGGATGCAAGAAGAACTTTAACAGCTCTTTTTCAGAGAAATAAAAATGTTTAAGAATAGAAGCGTGGTGGAGAATGTATGCAATTTTATGGCCAAAAAATAGACATGGTTGCTTAACACAAGTTTCTCTGACCTGTCTACAGGCTGTGGATGTTGTGGGCCAGGCAGGTAAGCCTAAGGCCATCACAGGTTTCCAGACTCACACCACGCCAGTGTTGCTGGCTCATGGAGAAAGGGCAGAGCTGGCCACAGAGGAGTACCTGCCCGTCACGCCCATCCTGGAGGGCTTTGTCATCCTCCGCAAGAACCCTAACTATGAAACCTAGACTGCACCCGTCCTCACTGGCCTTTTCTCGTGTTTCTAAGGGTAGCCCTCCATGGCTCTTGGCAGTTGTTATAATTAGTTGTTCATTGCATGGCTGGAAAAGGGCTAGACAGGCCTGTCTTTCTTCATCTGTCGTCTGCAGCCCAGCTCTAACAGTCATTAAAAATGGATGGATAGGGTCTGGTTAATTGGACTGGTATGACACAGGGAGGGCATACTGGGACCTCATCCTCTCTACATAAAGATGGTTTCTTCATTGCTCCAATTTTTATCCATCTCTCCCACATGTACTGAACCAGCTGTTTGACTGACCTGAGGCGAGTTTATAAAGTGGGACCTGTTCAACATCAGCAAATGAATGACTAAAATCCTGCAAAATCCTGATCAGTGCTTCACATGTGTTTCCCCCTCCAACTATTAAATTCATTTGTAATAAAAGCATTTAAAAGTGTGTATTCAGCATCACGATTTTCTTTTTGGTTTTTGTTACAGTACTGTATAAGGTTGAATCAGTAATAAAAACGTCGACCAGTTTGTGGAAATGCTGTGGCTGTGTTTTTGTAATTAAGAAGGAAAATATCTTCTATTTCTCTTGCTAAACCTATTCAAGCAGTTAACATCGCTTTGTCATTCAAGTGAGCATGTTAGCAGTAAAAATTAAGTTTAGTTTTAATAGTTAATAGCTGCCACCTAAATTACTTGTTTCAAGTTTGATTTTCCACCTGCATCTCATTACACTTTAGTTGATCTATTAATTTTTGTTTTTAACAAGAGTTGCCAAGCATTTGTCACATTTTAAACGCTGAATATACTCAATGTTGTCTTTGCTATTTTGCTTTGATTTTCAAATTAGTATTTATAGTATTTATTCCATTTAAAGGCCTGCTTATTGCTATGTGATAATAAAATAATAGCCATGATAATTGTTTGTACCAACTTTACATCATTTTCTCAAAGGACGTCAGTCTATTATAGTCACTGAAAAAGCCAATGGATGCCTGTTACCCACAAGAAGAGTAGAGAAAACCTTGGTGACTAAAGATGTTACATTATTGTTCAGAACATGATTACTGGGAAACTTTCACGTGATGGGATTTTGCCGGAATTACTAGGTACCGGCTTCCGGGAAGACTTTCCGTCCGTCCGGCTCCGCGGACTCAAGGAGAGAAAGGTAACGCCACGGTCCTCAGCTAAATTCTTTATTAAAACGTTTAATATCTGAGATCAATGTTACGTCTCTGTTCTATGGAGACTCTGGAGGAACGTTCAGACCTACCATTCACATTTTAGTGGGGTGATTTGGCTGTGTCCTGTGACTTTGTTGAGTGCTTTCTGCTGGCTGGTGTTCCTGCTGTGTTTTTAGGGATTAGCTAGCTAGCTGGTCGCTAGCATTCCATGCTAACGCGACGTGGGTGTTCTTTCTTCATTTTAGCTTGTCCGGCTAGCAAGCTAGTATTTCGATAGACAGCCAAGTTGCTTGCCTGTCTGTTTGATTCGGGGACACACATTATGTTATGTGTACTATATCATATAAGAAAAGTGACAAACAGACTGTCGTGTCACAGTGCTGTTGTTTCGCCGGTAAACGTAAATTCTTCTGCTAGCTAATAAACCATTTGTAGGCTAGCTACAAAGTAGCCTACATAGATACGTGAGCAGCGAAACCACTTTTGGCTGGTGAAGGCGTGTTTTGCCGAAGTGCCAAGTTCCAGACAGAAAGTATTAGAACTCCTTTACACCTTTTTGGCTGCCCGGCTTTACATAAAGAGATGACTGTAATCATTTAATGTATGTAACATGCATACTGAGAACTTGATACCTGAAACCATGTGATGGTGATACAGCTAACCCGGTCCATGTGATGGTGATACATTGGCAGCAATCCACTGCGTTGGGCAAGCATGTAAAGCTGATTTAAAGATCTGCATGTATACATGGAGCAAGAGTCTTTCTCTTCATGAGCAAAACAAATGCTACAACTCCAATTCCAGGAATGAAGAGAAACTGGACAGTGTGTTTTGGAGCCTGAGTGGTTGAGTAGAGGGATCACTGTGGTTTTAACTTGTCAACTGCAATGGGAGATAAGCCACACGAGAATCTGGGATTTCCTCTCGGCATCCCCTGTACTGCACCGGTGTAAGCGTAGGTTGTCGTAAAGGGGATCCAGTTGTCAGAATTGAGCGAGATGTTTGGCTGCAAAATGAAACTGAGGTGTCTGACTCATTCGGGTTAGTTACAGTATTTATCACTGTCACGACACCACTGGCATCACTGCCGCCCTGTTTATCCTCATATAGCTAAAGCTATAGCAGCTAATAACCAGGAGCCACCTGCTTAGCTCGACCGGGTTAGTATTTCTCCTCCTTAGATCCGACCTGTGTCACGCTTTTCTTCATTGCTGCCTCCTCTACACATTGCTGGACGTGTATGCTTTGTGCTGTACGTGAAGTAGATGGTTGTCATATGTGCTGTCGGCTGAGGTGTGGCTGGCGTGGAGCCGGCAGATGGGCTGTGCATCGCGCCAGTAGCAGGAGAAACCACGTGGTAGATCGAGGTTGGGCCTAGGAAAGTTAGCAGCATGGCTAACTGCAGAACATACAGCAGCAGCAGCGGGCTTGTATTTGCAGATGTTTAGGGCAGCTTCGATTGTGCGTGAATATGCGTTTACTGTAAATAACACGGGAATAGATGCCTTTGTCGTGTGTTTGGCGCACGCGTAAACACTGACACGCCCCTGTGTCAAAACAAAAGTGTCTCACAGTTTGGACAGACCGTTGTCTTGACAAGCTTGGTGTAAATGTCTCTGCTGTACCTGTGTCAGATTTATATATATATATATATATATATATATATATATATAAAATTTGGTGGGGGTGGGGGGTCGTCAAAGGCTGGTATTGGTGGTATGTTCACATTTAAACCTTTTGATGATCACTTCGTCTACTGCAGCAAACACGAGGCTGATGTTGAGGACTGCAAGCATGTGACCTTATCTGGGAAAGTGCGTCCAAAATGGATGCTGTTTCTTATGGATGGCATACAGAGTCTATATAGCTAATACAGGCAGGTGTTTACTGTCTGTCTTGTCTCTATCAGTGAACATTCATGTTTGATATGCAGTGGTTTCAGACAAGCTTTTTTTGGAGGAAATGAATAAAACTCACAGCAGACAAACACATGGAGCCAGCTTCTCACAGTTTGCCTGACATAAGGATACCGCCGAGCATCCTGTTGTGAAATTTGAAAGCCTGTAGACTGGGCATGTGTGGGTTTTGGCAGAGTGTTACCAGAGGAACATGGGGACAGGACCGAGAAGGGGAGGGAGGAGACGGGCTGTGCTGGCGTGATGCTGTGTCACTGCAGCTACGTTCTAACTGTATGTTCATCATTCTCAGAGTGGGATGTCTGCTTGTCACAGACTGTTGATGCTCAAATGGGATGATTATTGGTCAGTGTCAACAGCAGAGTACAGACTGTAAAGTATTGTTTTGTTTGTTTCATCCATACTGCTTAATTCACTCCACTTACGAAAAAAATATTTGTCAGATGATTAATTAACAAGGCTGAGATAAAAGTGACTTGAATGGAAATTTGTAATGTCTGACAAGATGAACTTGAAAAGTATGAGCAGGGTTAGGTCAACTTGGATTTGGCTTCGACAAAAAAAAACAGAGAGGAGTAAGACTGAGGTGGTTTGGACATGTGTACAGGAGGGATAGTGGATATACTGCGCAAAGGATGTTGAATATGGAGCTGCCTGGCTGGAGGAAAAGAGGAAGATCTCAAAGGAGGATGGATGTAGTGGAAGAGGACCTGTTGATGGTCAGTGTGACACGTGAGGGTGAGATGGAGGCAGATGATCTGCTGTGGCGACCCTTGAAAGGGGAAGCAGAAAGAAGATGATGGTAAAAAGCTGCGAGCTTTCAGTGGAGATTGTATAAATCAAGTTGTATTGAGCAGATTTGTGGAAAATGTGGTAATGCAGCTTTTCCTGTGGCTCCTAATCAAAGACTGTATTTTAAAAAATGGATGCAACTTCCTGGTCTGAAGTGAAGCCAGTATGGAAAGTGGTCTAAATCTGTATTCTTTCTAATGGCCAACACAGTGTGACTCCCATGTTTATGAAAGGGTCCATTTGTAGAGAATTGTTTGTGAAAACAGCCCTTTGCTTCCTTGCTCTAGGACCTCTTTAAAGGCTTTCCTGTCAGTCACCATTTTCATATCTTATCAAATACAGAATGATGTTAATTTTATAAATTATGGTTCTCATTAGAGTCTGAAAGGAGGGAAAACGGCAGTAGCTTGTAATAAAGCATTAGGCAATGAGTGTGCAGTGTCCCTTGGTTTCACAGTCAGGGGGCCAGCATGGTTGTGGTTTGGTCGTTTGCCGTGGCTGCATCTATCTCAGCTCAGTCCTGAGACTTTTCTGAATATATCAGCCTCTGCTTTGAGTGTTTCTCTTGTAAATGCCCCAACTTTATGTAAGAGCTATTTTAAATCTTTGGACTATCTCTGGGAGAAGCAGCACAGTACAGGAGGAAATCTGATGGGAGTTTATTTCCTCTTACCTTTCTACTTAGGTCAGTGAAATTTAATATTGACCTAATTTCTTCTAAGTATGTTGGTCCTGTCTATAAATGGCAGAACAAAAACACAACTTTGCAAAATAAGCATGTTGTTGTCCCTTTTTTTTGCTCGCATACTGAACTAAAACTATAGTCATTGAGCATTAAAGCGATACAGTGAAGCCTGCCACTGCTGGAGCTCTTTTAACTGCGTTATCACAACAGACTACACAGTGCCTCTGACTGTGGCAGGACAGACCTCAGGCCAATAAAATGTGTACAAAAGTTAAGTTACTAAGGTCATGTGCATTTCCCCTTGTGGGACAATTAAAGGATTATTCTATTCTATTCTATTCTATTTGCAAATAGGCTTTGTGCAAAAGCCTGAGAGATGAGTGGTTTAGTTTATAGTACTTGCAGGCATGAAAAAGTGACTTGCATTCTTGTATCTTTGGTTGTTTTTTCCACCACTGTCTTCCCCAGGCAGGAAAGTTTGTCTAGTTCTATATGCAGATGGTATTTTATTTTATTTTTTTAGGTTCAGTAAACAGTTGATTTACAGTAATGTCGCTCTCGGTAAAGGGAGTCTAAATCATGTGTGTCCAAACACAGACAGTGGTTACACCCTTTATAGGAGACATGACAGCCAACTTCACTAGCAGCAAACTTTGGTTACCGACAGCAGAAGCTTATGTAACTGTTGAAGGAGCATGTTTCCCCATCAGTCGTGCTGGCTGAATTTCCACAGTGCTGCATGTCAGAGAAGCTCAAATGACTGGCCTGTGTGTTATAAGGGGATGGGGTGGGGTTCAGTGGCGGTGTGGATGACTTTTCTCTGCCCCCCACCCCCACCCAAAAACAAAAAACCCACATTCCTGCAAGAAAGCTCGACC
>VUQG01002823.1:24186-34186 GCA_015106755.1 Etia nguti
CAACCAACAAAACAAAAAACCCCCCCCCCAAAAAAAAAAAAAAAAATCCGTTTGACTCTTATGTGTTAACCAAAGATCAGATAACATGCCTGTGGTGGAGAGGTAGAGGAGTCTTCAGGCAAGTCAGAGCAACTCGGAATGGCACAGTTTAGTTTGTCTGCCACTATACTCAAGAGGAGGGAGGGAGGTGGGGAGGAATCAGGAAGGTCAGAGGGAGGAGCAAAATGGAGACACGCTGGAAGAGGGAGGGCTGAGGACTAAAAGAAGTCATTCTGAGAGGGCACCTGTAGAGAGGACAGGGAAAAAAGTAAGAGAGGGGGTTTAAAGAGAAAACCCCCTCTACATTGTATTTCTGTACAGTCTTTACATTCTGCAGCAGTTCAACATGGGCAACCTTGGTTCTCGAGAGCAGGAGGACTCTGAGGGTAGGTTTTGTCTAGACGGTGTCTCTTTGCAGCCCCCCCATCCCCCTCTTATGGCAAACTGTTGTGCTTTGAGTCATATCTCAGGTCTCTTATTTACAGTATTGGGATACTGTCCAAGTCTCATTCCGCCTTCTGGCTTTCTGCTTTTATGAACCTTCTGTCCCTCTTTGTCCTTCTCTCGCTCACTTTCTTCCCTCCCTTTCCCTGTCACCCGCAGTCTTCCCCCAGCCGGTGTGGGTTTTTGACTATATTTAGGCTGTGCTGCTTCTGGGCAACAATGCAGACTCAGTAATGTGAGTTAGACTGTAATGCATGCAGCAGGGGAGAGAAGCCGAGCAGGAGCTAGCTACTCCCAACCTGAAAGAGAGGCCTTTTCAGTTTAGAGTTTGGATTTTTTTTCTTCTTGTTTTTCTTGTTTGTTTTGTTTTGTTTTTAGTCTAAGTTTTGTAAAAGTGGGCTACACCTGATTTTAAACTGTAGCTGAGGCCAGTTACACGGCCAGGTAACGTCACTGAGTGGTTTTATGTCTTGTCGACATTATTGACCAGGTATGCAAAAAGCGTTTTTTTTGCTCTTTAGGAGGGCGTCACACTGGCAGCAGCTTTCTTGGGAAGTTTGTGAATGTGATAAGTATTTAATTCCTTACAAGATCACCAATGCAGAGCTGAGCAGGGGAGCAGACTGCTGTGTCATGGTCTGAAAGCCTACTTAGGGTTCTTCTTGGTACCATGTTTGCTCAACTGTTGCATTTGGTGAAACGCTGATTTGAAGCAGTTGTTTTTATTCCAGCAAATTTCTAATGAAAGAAGTTAATTGAATTATTTATTCCCAGCAAAATAAGTAATTAAAATCACCTAGTACTTGATGTTATTAACCTAGCTACTGTGTGTGTAGAAATGAGCTAGACAAAAATAAACACGATCAGTCATAAAATAAGGGACTGCAAGAGTTTGAGACATTTGCCCTTTTTTAAGTGCTGAATATAATTTCTAATTTTTCTTAATTTTTTTTAAATACAAAATTATTTTTCTGCTATTGGGAAAATGGATTAGTTGAAAATTAGTTGAAAATGGTAATTGCTGTTTTGGCAACCTTGCGAAAAAAAAGGGCACAGTTTTGGTCATTTTCCATTACAATCGACTACCACCTAATGTGCATGGGGTTGTTATAGCAGTGCAACTTGTGACGTCATTTGTATGCTACACGGATACCACACCAATGGAGACACCAAGGCGATGGTGTTCCTGTTGCTCGGTGTATGGCTTTTTTGACAGACTCTAGGACCATGGTGTTTTTTTGTGTAGCCGTCTCCATCATTAGTGGGTTTGAAACATTATGGTTTTGATTTTTGTGAAGGAGACGTTCTCATCACACATCGTGTGACGCCGCTAACTAGCAGTCTGACATCAAAATTTTCAGATCACTTAGAACCCCGGCCGAGTAGGTACTAAAAAAGTACCTGCTACTAGGTACTACCACCTAATTGGTTTTTCAGAAATCCCCCAAAAAATCAAGGGAAGGCAAGCGAGGAGGTACTAGGGGAAAAGGGCTACAAGTTCAGTTAAATTTGTCAACACAATCAGCCTGAGGAAGCTTTAAACATTCATGTTTAAGCTTTCAAACTTAAACTGAAGCGAGCAAACTCATTCTTGACACTAACTGAAATGAATCTGAAATGAAAGCAAAAATAAAAATTATCTGAAAATATACAAAAAATTCTGTGGTAACCAGAAGCAGGGTATTTATTTAAGTGGTATGTATTTTAAGCTGATGTGTTTATGTTAAGTCAATATGACTTGGTTTACATTCTTCTGTCTGTGATTCACAGCAGGGGCCTACTACCCTGCACAGCCACAGTTCACCCCCTCGGTGCAGGCAGGACCCGTTATTATGAATCCTGCACCTCAACAACCACAACCACCCCCTCAGCCTGCCCAGCACATCCCTACCAAACGGGAACGCAAACAGGTACAGTCAGCATTCCTCATCCGAAAGTGTGCCACACTTCTAACTCTCTGTGCTGCTTTGAGATGCATGTGATACAGGATATGTGTTTCACCTGCTTATGACTTGTGTGTGTCCTCAATTACATTTGCTTTTATGCAACATCACCACATGCCTCTCTAGACAGGCTCAACATAATCTAAAGTAATCACATGTTATTAGCGGAAAAAAAAAACCCAAAACTGCAATTTATAAAAGAGGAGACGTTTATATAAAAAGGTGAAGACAGAAGTCAAACAATCCTGACAAAAAAATTATGAATGAATGATTTCTGAAATGCTGAAGAGGGAGGTGGTCACACCCTGACGATCTTGTTGTTGCACCTGGTCACATGTTCACAATGGACGTTCATGACCATCTCATTTATGTTATCATCGTACTAAAAACTACATATTACTTAACAAAACAGCCACAGCTTTATAGCTGTGCAGTATAATGATTTTAGGTTTTGTATGTGATATCCAACAAGAATTTTTGGGTATCACATACAAAAATAGATATTATTAACTCTAGATATTATGCTCAGTTGCGGACATGGATGGGTGTCTGCGCAGTCAAAAAAAAACATGCAGGTACTTGGACGTCCACTCAGACCCTCACACTTTTATCTGATCATAACATTTACATCACTGGGACCCGAACAGACCCATGTGTAATCCCTGCTTTAGACATGGAAACTTAATCCTGTGCTAAAGTTAATGAAAGCTTCATATTCATTATCAGCAGTCAAGGTCCTTGATAATGAAGGTGGTGTCTTGTACGTGGATTTGAGATGACTCAAAAATGTTGTTGCCCTTTTGATTTCATTATATTATACCGTATTTTCCAGACCATAAGGCGCACCGGATTTATAAGGCGCATTAAGCAAAACAAAACAGTCAGATAAGTCAAACTTTACTCAACTCATTCTTCTTGCTTCCTCCACTTCCGTACCATTGATTCATTAATGTTGAATTCTCTCGCAGCTGCTCTATTCCCATGTTGTTGCACTATATTAATGACTAACCTCATATTGTGGATGGATTATCTCAGATGTTCTCCTGACTGAAGTTTGGTCCGTTTACAGCTCCTGACTATGGTAGCCGTAATGCTCCGACAATCCATGAAGCGGTGCGGCTTCGTAGCTTACCAAAGTCGTACTAAAACATTTTTTGACTGATTTTGAGCGCCGTGTACCACATAAAATCGTGTCGAGGTCAGTAAGCACAACCAGAATCCATACATAAGGCGCACTGTCGATTTTTGAGCAAATTAAAGGATTTTAAGTGCGTCTTATAGTGCGAAAAATACGGTATTATTAAAAGTATTAGTCAGCTAGAGTAAGTGTATTACTGCAGCTTTTGCATGATTTATAGATGGATGGATGAATAGATTGATAATTTATGGTCACTGGAGACACATTGTAGCAAGTATTACACCTTTGTGTCATTGTAATCCGATTTCAACACAATGCAATGGGATACAGAAACATCCTTGTTGCTTGTTATGATTCAAGCTTGAATTGGGACACTGAATTCAGTTTACTGATTGAAAAAGATATTAATAAACTTGTCTTTAACTTCTTATGTTGTATAGCTGAGCTGCTGTACTATGTATTCCCTGATTCAACAGAATGTCTAGTTTTCCCCCTGCACTCTAAAATGGCCCTCGCCTGGTATGTGGTAGCTCTCTGTGAACTCAAGCCCCTCTTGTGTCACCATCCTTTTACATCTGAAACATCTGCAGCAATGCTTACATTTGACTGAACAGTGTAACCTGCTGCTTTTCTTAGTCTGAGTGATCTACTGTAAATGGTCTCTGAGACACAAAATTAGGAGCTGTGGTTGCAAGATGATAAATGTCATTGGTGATATCGCACAAAATATCTGCATGTAATTACACCTTATTGTGCTTTGGCTGTTAATATAAAGGGGTTTGGGTGTGCTCATGCACACTACAAGAGTTGCATTCCTTGAGTTTCAGGAGTGACGTGCTTTAAAGGAGCACCAAGAAATTTGGTGTCTTGTACAGGGCACATTGACAGAAATTAGGTTCTACTGTGAACAACAGATAAAGCTTTAGGTAGCTTCACATAGAGGTAGGGGTGTGTGTGCATGTGTCTGCATTTGTAGCTTTTTAAAGTGTTTGTTGCTAGTGGTATCTCCCTGCAAAAATCAGATACCAGCTGCCTTGCAAGAACTAAATGCCTTTTTTTTTGTGTGCTCTCACTATCACCCCATGTCAAAGAGAGAGTTCAGGGGGTGGGGGGTGGAGGACATGTCAGCACATAGCTCAGCTCCACGTGGCCACCAGTCTCCTCCCCCGTTTGAGCCGGAAGGGCTAAACAGTCAGCCTTCCTCTGCTGCTGTGGCACCCCACCCCCCTTCCTGCTCCAATTCTACGTTTTCGTTTCTGCTCTCAAAAGTCGGAAAAAAAGTCTAACTTGAACAGAGTGTGCAGGATGACTGAACAGAGAGAGAGAGAGAGATTGAGGAAACAGAGAGTTTCTTATGGTAACCCTTGTTATTTGACAACTTTTTGTTCCTGGAAACCCTCCCATTCTCCCTGCCATGCCCCTCCTTCACACTCTGGCCCCTTTAACTGTTTGTTAGTTTCTGTGGGCGGGGGTTTGCGCATTCCAATACCAAAGCTTTACAAGGCCAGTTGCTTTATCCTTTTTTTCCTCTTCTGTTTAGCATTTGAGAGACGGTCAAGTCGTTAGCCAGCGTACTGAGAGTCAGGCCCAGCCCTGCTCTGTCTTCCGTATAGCTCTTCTGTCTCGTGCTGGATATGTATTGTGGGAGCTAAGCTGAGAAGAAGCTACTTGTTATCCACCCACTGTCCTGTTTTTTTGGGGGTTTTTTTGTGGGGGTTTAAAGTCCAGCCCTAAGCCAGCCAGATCTGTTACTCCAGCCCTCGGATGATAGAGGCCCACTGGGGTTTGTAGCACTCTGGGAGAGGAGTTGCAAGCAGGCTGAATCAGGTAAAGGTCAGCATGGTTGAGCTAATACTGTCAAAAGTAGGTCAGAGAGCAAAAGTATTACAAACGGTTTAATCCTTTTCTAGGAATGGCCTGTGTCACTGAAGTTAGCAGCATTTGGACTCTTGAATTCATTGTTACTTTGTGTGATTGAGAAAACACGTGTTTGTAACGTATAAGAAGAGTGCAATGTGTACACAGGAATGCATTCTTCATCAGATCTGATTGTTTTGAGCAGGCTTTTTCAACAACAACGGCTTAAAGCAGCAGTGGAATTTTGTTTCGCCGTTCGGCTTCAAGTTGGCTTAATTTAATTCACGCTCAGTCAGACAGCTTTTCTGGTGACTCAGAGGCTGAAGCACATTCAGTTGGGCAGCAGAGGAATTTGCATGGTGGTTAGAGTTTGGATTTTGTGTGCCTCAGTGTTCAGGCTGTGAAGAAGTGTAGCTTTCATTCAATAAGGCAAGCTAGTGAGTAAGAGCAAAAGGGAGGACTCTGTGAAAGAGGATGAATGTAGGCACTACACCACGGGAAACAGGTTTTTTTTTTTTTTTCCCTGCCTTTATTCTTAATTTAAAGTTGGTTTCAACTAAAGCGTTGTCTGTTTTATTTACCTGCTGTCTCTTACCCTCATCTTTTGTTCTTTTTACTTACACCAGCAGCTCATCTACTTGCTTTCCTCCACAGATCAGAATAAGAGACCCAAACCAAGGAGGTCGAGACATCACAGAAGAGATTATGTCAGGGGGCCGTAGTGGCTCCACCCCAACCCCACCACAGGTGAGCCACAGTGCCACATTCTTAACTAACAGCACTCAAGAGAGCGGCCATACAAGCACACTGTTCACGTTTACATTTTATAATTTTCCAAACTCAAACACTTGAAAGTGACATTACCTGACAACTACTGTTTTCTGGGGTCCATATTAAAATATAGAAAAATTACTTTCTGCTTTATTTAATTTAGGATTAAATAAAACAGAAAGGACTGTTACTACTTGGAAAGAATGCTGCAGATTGCCATTGTGATACACTACAATCTGTCAAAATCAAACTGACTGGCACTTTTACACGTGGCTTTTAAAACCAGCTGGGATTTGAGCTTGTTTTTTCTTTTCCTTTTTCCCCCCCAATAGTCAAATGGAAAAAAAAAAAGTGTTGACCTCAATTGTAAGGTCAGCTTTCAGTTTGCGTGTATGTCTCCCAACAGACAGCCATATCTGGATCAGAAAGTACGTCATTGACCCAGGCCAACGGTGAGAGTGTCCCAGCTGCTACTACACCAGCACTGGTTAGACCAGGTGAGTGGCACATGCAGAGTCTTGAACACAGTTAAATACACAGTTGATACATTTTTTACTTACTACAATTTTAGTACTATGATTTTTATAACGGTTATTTCTATGCATCCTTCTTAGCCATTTGTACTTTCATAACCATTCTTTACTTTGAATAGGTCTTAAATTCAACTATAAAATGAAATGATTTGAGTTAATGTTTTCCTCCTGTGATTACTTAATTGTTAAGATTGACTTCTGCCAGTAAACAGCAATAGCTGTTTAAAGAAGCTAGGAGAAAGAGAAGGTAGAGCCCGTGCTATGTATGACTTAATGTTTCATTACTTTGGATATCTTATTAAAGTAACTGGGGACCAAACTTAATTCATGAAACAAGCCATCTATGTGGATATAAAGGCATGTTAAATCACAGCCTTAGCAGTTCTTTCCTTTTTACTGTTCAGTGGTTTGTACATGATTTTAGTCTGTGTGAGCAGCTACATCGAGGAGCCCCGTGGTGAACAAGAAGTATCTTGGTGAAACTTGAGCAGTCAGCATGGCGTGTGCTGTTTTTTTTTTTGTTTTTTTTTGTGTGTCTTTTCTTCAAAACAGAACTTACTTTTTTTGTTTATTTGTTTATTTTCCCACCTAAAGTTAAGTAGGGTTATCTGCATGGAAGTGCACGCAACTGCTATCAAGCACCACTTTCAAAATAGGAGTGATGAGAATTGTCCTAGTAAATCCATGCTGCTTGGTGTCATTCTCTCTGTTGGATTAAAACGTAGTTAAAATGAGTTGTTAACGTCCCTGAGTGGCTCGCCCAAGTGTAGAGAAACGGGGAAGCTGGTTTATTTTGAGAAGGGGGTTGAATGAGGTGTAGATATATAACATAAAAAGCTTTATTATCCCCACATAGCTGACCAGTGGCTGTGGGTGAATATCTGTTTAATTTCCTTAGGGATTAATAAAGTATTCTGATTCTGATTTATAGGTTTTCAGAAACGACGTATTCAGTGTTGATTGTAAAAACATGAATGTCGACCATATAACTGTGTCATTATTTATTTTATTTTTTTTTCTGACTTTTGACCTTCCAGATGATAGAAGGAAACCTACGCCTCCACCTGTGGCAAAGACCCCTGAACTTATCAAAGGCGACTCCATCCCTACAGAGGCTAACGCATCTGATACGAACACTAAGACCCCTTTACCCGCTCCTCTGTCAGAAGCTGAAAACACCCCTATTAACACTATTTCTGCACTTGCACCGAGCCCTCCTGTTCCAGATGTGATGGATGCTCCTCCACCTCGCAAGGACCCTACACCCCCTCCCCAGTCAGCACCTGAGATACCTGCCTATCCTGCACCCCTTCCTGATCCTGTCCCCACCTCTGCTGCACTGAACAAAGTTGACAATAAAGCCACAGAGGCGAAAGAGGAGGTGGCAAAGGAAGAGGAGACTAAAGCAGAAGAGAATGTGATGTCTGTAGACACACCCCAAACTCCTCCTTCCTCCACTAATGGTGTGGCAGAGTTGGAACCTGAAAGGCTGTCGGTCACGTTACCACCAAGTCACCTAGAGGACCCTCTGGAGTCTCCAATTGCACAGCCTGAGGAGCTCCGCCTACCCAACGGGCTGCCACTCCCAGCCCCTCAAGACCCAGAAGCGCCTGCCATCAGCACAGCTAAACGTGACGACAGCCCCATAGCCGAACCAGATGTCAGTCAGCAGCCGGTAATACAGACATCTGCAACCGTCGCTCAGGCAGGCCTATATGTAGAAGCCATACCTCCACCTGTTGAACATTCAACCCCTGCACCCGCTGCTCAAGAAGAGGAACCACCTCAGGCGGCATCTGCCCAGCCTGAGGTTCCAGAAACAGTTCCTGCAGCCACCCTGGATGTTAAGGAAGACACTCCAGTGCCCCAGTCTAGCACCAAGGAAGAGACTTCTTCTCCTACAGAGACAGTTTCAATAGCTGACAACACCCTAGAAAAGGTGCCCACTCCTCCCCCTCCTACAGCAGAGGAGAGGGAAGACACTCCTCCTCCTCCCCCACAGACGGTCACCCCTGCCCCTGTAGAAACTACTATGCAAGGTCAGTCACTTCCCCAAGTTTGATTTATTTCAGTCATTTGTTTCTGCTTTCTACAAACTGAGAATTGAGTCATCCTCAGATTTTCTGTCAGATGCGGTATTTTTGAGCTCATCTGAGGCTGCCCGTCTTTCTTTCTCTAGCTGCTGTGTCTGTGCCAAAGAAAAAAAGAAAGATGAAGGATCTAAACAAAAAGGAGGCAGTGGGAGACCTCCTGGATGCCTTTAAGGAGGTATGTGATCAATGATGTATTTGTTCATTCATTCTCATACTTTTCTTACCTGTTGTAACTAATCTGCAATTACTCCATATGCACTGAAGCTGAAAAATAAACTAGTTTAAGTCATCAACCCTTTCCAGGGACATAAGACGAACTGGAGTTGCTGATTTTTACTGTAATGTCTTAATTAATCTCATAAATATGAGCTTGACTTGTTCCTAAATTCCAAACTTATTTTTCTGACTAAGCAGCAAAAAGTGGTTCCACCAGAGCCTGAGCCAGTCCCAGCACTAGAGCCCCAGCCCCCTGCCACTGCTCCTCCTGCCCAAGAGGAGGCAGACTTAACCTGGGAGGACAAGGAGGACAAGCTGGATGCTGAGAACATTCAGCCGGATCCTCCCAAGCCGACTGCCACTGACAAGAAGTATCAGTACAAAGAGGGTGGGTGTCTGAAACTTGACAGAATTTATTCATTGAGTGGTCTACCTTCCTCCTCTCATATGTTGTGAAATGTCTTTTAACAAGAACACATCTTCTGTTTTCTGTTTGTTCAGAACAATGGAAGCCCATCAACACAGAAGAGAAGAAGAAATATGACCGTGAGTTTCTTCTGGGATTCCAGTTCATCTCAGCCAGTATGAACAAGCCTGAGGGCCTACCAGCCATCAGCGATGTTGTCCTGGACAAGGTGCAAAGATTTACCCTAAAAACAAGTCTAAGTGAAATAAGACAAAAAAAAAAAAAGATGTCTACATCACATAGTAGTAGAAATTTTAATTAAGCTCCCATCCTGCTTTTTGTCTTTTCAGGCTAATAAGACACCTCTGCGACAACTCGACCCCAGTCGCCTACCAGGAATGAACTGCGGTCCTGACTTCACGCCCTCCTTTGCCAACCTTGGTAGGCCCAGCATGGGAGGAGGAAGCAGAGGACCAGTGAGTTCAAATTTTCTTTGTGTAACCCAGCACTTTCCAATTGAATTATCACTTAAATGAAATCATGTTTCGATGTTTCCCTTA
>VUQG01002823.1:37228-49627 GCA_015106755.1 Etia nguti
TGAGCTGTTCAAGCTGAAAATGCTCACAGAGGTCATCATGCACGACTGCATTGTCAAGCTGCTCAAAAATCATGACGAGGAGTCTCTGGAGTGCCTGTGCAGACTATTGTCCACCATCGGCAAGGACCTTGACTTTGAGAAGGCCAAGGTACAAAACACACACATATTGCAGTCACATGACCTAGATGCATGCAACCCTAGATTCTGTAATTTTGACTGATAAATGCCTAATCCACTTAACCTAACAATTGTGTCCCACTTCAGCCTCGTATGGACCAATACTTCAATCAGATGGAGAAAATAATAAAGGAGAGGAAGACCACCTCCAGGATCCGTTTCATGTTGCAGGATGTTCTGGACCTTCGACGGGTAAATAACAAAGTCGCATATGGACTCAATGAGCTGTTTTGCATATATAATTTGGAGCTTAAGCCTTTTCCTCAGCCAGATCTCTCTGGTTGTAGATTCGTTGTTTTTTAAAAAAATCATGCTTATTTATAAATTTTATGATTTGAGAAGACCAAAAATAAGATCTAGCTTTTTAAAGCCTGACTCACTATGCAACACTTGAGATTTTACAGGCACTTTTATTAAATCAGACAAAATGATAGAAAATGTGATTTCATAGATTATATTTAAATCTGTTGGGTTCCCAATTAGTAGCTGCTGCATGTTTCGGGAAACTAACAGTTCAAAAATAACCATTTTGAACTGCTTCTACTCAGTTGTGGGAAATCTGTTGCATGTGGTTGTGATCAGAATGAAAACTAAAGTCATTCAAATCAGTATTGGTTTACGTGTGCACTCTTATATAGAACATTTCAGTGGCTTTACATGCTGTCAGACTGTCTTTGTGAGTAGGAAATGAAGATTTTACACTCCACCAGACACTGACAAAAGCAGTAACTTTATCTGGGGAAACCCAGGAGGTGTTTACTTACTGCTGTCTTCATTGCCTGGTTACTTTGTTATTGTGTGTTGTTTTGTTTGGTTCTTGTTAGCACAAATTAATTAAAACGCAAAATTCATGCAAAATTAGCAGCAACTTCTCTTCAGCTTTAAAGAAACCAATGTTGTTGTTTTTTTGGGTTTTTTTAACATCCTGGGGGCTCACTCAATGATCACTTGGAGGTGCTGTCACACAAAGACTTCAGCCATTAACTTCATAGTAGATAGTGAAAACATAGTTTGTGTGTATGTGTACTAAGGTGATTATATTTCTGTGAAATTTTGCAATCGAGTTTTAAACATAACTCATACATTATTGTTGCATATGGTCTGTGACCCTGCATGGTGCTGTCCACAGCCCAAGAGACACCCACACTGGTCCTTCAGATCTGGCCAGTGTGAGGCTCATACACGGGCTAAGAAAACAAGTCTTCCTCAGCTCATTAATGCAGGGCAACTCCTAAACACAGAGCTACTCTGTGCCATTGGCTGAGACAACAAACAGCAGCATGTTCATTCATCCATTAATCTTCTCTCAATTGAAGTAACAGGATTTGAGTGATCCTATGCTATGTCATCATGTGTGCCTCATAATTTTCCTGTCACCCCTTCCCCCAATTCATCTCATTTATGTGCAACTTTCTGAAGCCAGTTAAGTCTGGTGGTATTGAAGCTTCTTTCTTTTGAATCAATGTTGCAGTCCTTTAGTTAGGCTTCCAGTCCCTCCCACAAAGTCCTACAAAACCTGCTGTTTTCAGTGTTTTTCAAGCTGGAATCTGCTGCTCTGTGTCAGTGTGTCAGTGGCCCAGTTTAACTGAAGCACATACTGCATGTTTTATTTCCTTTCAAGACAAAAACAGAAACGCGACTGGAATGACAAAATGACAAGGGTACATAAGCTCTGCTGTGTGTTCATTCATACAAGACAGAGTTGGTGACATGGACAGAAAAAGAACACATTTTCAAAATCATCCTGGGTTTTTTGTGTGTGTTTGTTTGTTGTTTCCCCATCATTCTCACAATTCTGTCTTGTACTTGTTCCAGAATAACTGGGTGCCCCGGCGAGGCGATCAGGGTCCCAAGACCATCGACCAGATCCACAAGGAAGCTGAGCTGGAGGAACACAGGGAGCAGATGAAGGTGCAGCAAGCCCTCATCTCTAAGAAGGAATCCAGTGGAGGCTCAGGAGGCAGGATGGGTGGAGGCCGTCGGGGCCCTCACTCTCCAGGTCGTCGAGGCCCTCATTCTCCAGGCCGTAGGGGACCCCACTCCCCAGGGCGTGGTGCCTCTCCCCAGGATGACGGCTGGAACACAGTGCCCATCTCTAAAAACAGACCTATTGACACCTCTCGCCTTAGCAAAATCACTAAGGTAAGAGAGGGAGGGGGTTTCTTCTCACATGCAATGTGAGCACATTTTGACAATCAATTAAAAATATCTGACATCTAATGACTGCTTTTTCTTCTCAGACTCCTGTTCTTGACTTCAACAATCAGCTGCTCGCCCCAGGAGGTAAAGGCACGTGGGGCAGCTGGGGTAAGGGCAGCAGCGGTGGCACAAGTGCCAAGCCAGCAGATTCTGGTAGGTTTTTTCCACAATGTGTTTATACATCAAAGAATTATCTATTTGTGTGAATCAGAACTGAAGTCTAATTTGTGTCATCTGCCTGTTTTAATCCCCAGGCTCAGAGACGGGTAGCCGACCAGCCACCAGCACGCTGAACAGGTTCTCAGCCCTGCAGCAGCCATCGTCCTCCTCAGGCTCTTCAGTAGACACAGATAAGAGAATTCCTCAGAGGTGAGCAACGGGACACAATTCTCATTACCAGCTCAAACCTTTCAGTATTCATACTGTGAGTGTGTAGAGATGTATTTTGCAATTGTACCTCTGAGACTTCTTGTCTGAACTCTACAGAAACAGCTTGAGTCGAGAACGTAGTGATCGCTTCGACCGCTCAGATCGTGGCAGCGACCGCTTCGAGCGACGGGACGACCGTGATCGAAACCAGCTCCAGGTCACCAAACGCAGCTTCAGTCGGGAGAAGGAGGAGCGGAGTCGGGACAGAGAGCAGCGTGGCTCTGCTGATCCAGTCCGCCGTGTGGCGAGCATGACGGACGACCGAGACAGCAGAGAACGGGCCAGAAGCAGAGAGAATGGTAGCCTGGCTGAGATAACTCTAGCATATAATATTAAATATTTAAAACTTGAATTAAAAAATCTCTCACAATACTAAATAAAGAAATCAGAAAGCAGGAGACCAGACTTGAAAAATAGTCCTTTTCAGATACCTGGACTCATCATCACACCAGTATAAACTTGGAAAATTCTTTCTGCAAAAGTTAGGGACCATGCCCCTGGATTAACATTTTTTTATGAATGAAAAAATGAAATCCATGATGTAGTTAGTGTTTCTAGAGATGGTGTTTGCAGGAAATGTACAGCGTACTCATAGCTCTGGCTGTAAGCACAGTGGCCCTCATTTACTAATATGTGCATGTAAACATTCTTATTTATGACATGCGCCAATTTTGCTCTTACTGTCATGCATATGTTAGTGAAGCAGACTCGTTCTAAATTAACCAGTCGTGTTCACTGCCTGCACTCTGCATGCTGCCTGCATACAGCCCCCTCCCCCTATTTGAAATTGACAAAAACAAAAAATACTTGCACCACTGAGGCAAAAAAAGGAGGAGGTAGTCGGACTGGAGAAACTTGAAAAAAGGGTTGGGTCCAAGGAGGAAGCCATAAAGTGTTTCCATGGGAGTGACAACGGTTTAAAAAGAAAGTCTGAAATAATGAAGTTTTTGAATATCGTTATGGATCAAGTTTTTAAAAAGTTTGTAATCAAAGTTGATTTGTAAAAAATAAACCCAAAAAATAAAAACTAAGAGACAACAAGGAAAGGAAGAGAACAGGTGGAAGACGAGGAACAGCAGATCTGTCAGCCCGAGATGAAAAAATTTGCTGCAAGGGCAGGGGGGAAAAAAATCTAGATTTTCCAGCATCTGTGGGACAGTGCCAGGAAATTAAACTGTAATTGATGGCATCCAGCTTGCTTGATGTCATTTATTATGAAATATGAGATCAGTTAAAAAAAAGGCCTGTTTCAGACAGAGGATGAGATAGATGACGATGATTTTTCACGTGGAAATCATACAGAGCTACTGTGCTGCACTCTAAGAATAAAAAAAAAAAGTATCATAGTGACTTCTGCAGCCCTTTTTGTCATCAGTGCGATTTTCCACAAATTACTAAGAACACGATTCTCTGACAGCTTCAGATAATCAGATTTTTTTGTTTGTTTGTTTGTTTTTTGCTGTTTTTTTTAACGGGGGAGATATGAACTCCACCCCAAACATAAAAATGTTGGCAAAGGACTGCTGTGCCCCTCGTTATTTAGCTGGATTGACTTCAATTTGAAGATTTACAAGAAGATAACTGGAAACAACGTTTCTATTTGCCCTTGGAGTTTTTTCCCTCATGTAGCTTAAAATCTGATTTGTTGAATTGGTGTTTTGTGTATTTATTCTTTTTTTTTCTTTTTTTGTTCTGTGAACAGCAAAGAGGGAGACAGCTGCCACGCCTCCACCTCCCCAGACCCCCACCAAGCCTGCCTTGACCGAGGAGGAGTTGGAAAAGAAGTCCACAGCCATCACCGAGGAGTACCTCCATATCAACGACATGAAGGTACACACTGATGCTGCTTTTTAAACACACACACACACAAACAGAGCAAGGACACTTAAAATTAAATATAAAATCACAACAACCACCTTTTACCTTTGCTTATGTGAAATGTATTCACAAAGTGCTTTTGTGAACCAATAAAAGAACTTTATAATTCATGCTGCTCTTATAGTCTTCTTATTCACAGTGAGGGTTTCAGTTCATTTCCATCGTCTAAAGTCCATAGTGTTGACACCTGAACATCTATTATTACACTTGATGCCATGAGAGGATAAAAGAGGAGCTTATGATTTACTGCTGTCTTTCTGTCCTCGTCTCTCCCCACAGGAGGCTCTGCAGTGCGTGCAGGAGATGAATAGCACTCAGCTGCTGTTTGTGTTTGTACGAAACGGCCTGGAGTCAACACTGGAGCGCAGCACGATCGCCAGGGAGCACATGGGCCTGCTGCTGCACCAGCTCATTAAGACCGGCATCCTACCAAAGGAGCAGTACTACAAAGGGTGAGTACAGAACCCCTGGGGAGGTGCTGGGTTAACCGGTAAAGTTTGGAACAGCAGGACTCCACATTACCAGCGGCCCGCAGGGAAACGTCTGGCTTGTGAATATTTTTCAGCATTTGGTGAAATCTTAAAACCCCCTGTTTGGCCAAAAAGCAGTGAGTTTCCATATGTTGCTACCAGCATGGTGCGATGCTGCTTAATAATTCCATCTGCTGAGTGAAGTTGGGCTTGTTCTTGTATTTCTTAACCCTTGAATAATCTTTGATGTCCGTGTACTGTGCTTCTTTTTTCAGGCTTAAGGAAATCCTGGAGGTGGCGGAAGACATGGCGATAGACATCCCCCACATCTGGCTCTACCTGGCAGAGCTGATCACTCCCATGCTTCATGAGGGAGGTGTCCCCATGGGAGAACTTTTCAGGTTTGTTACATTACTTGCCAAGTCTCTCAACAGTTTAGAGGAGGAATTTATGGGATATTTCTGTTTGTTGATGGTTAATTCATTGGTTATCTGATGTGTCTTCAGGGATGTCTCAAAGCCTTTGATCCCTCTGGGCAAAGCTGGAGTCCTGCTGGTTCACATCCTCACTTTACTCTGCAAAGGAATGGTAAGAGCTGATCATTATTATGTCATATTGTGTTTTTGAAAAGCTAGCATATATACATAAACTTTTGTCCCAGAAAAAACAACATTGAGATCTATTCATGTGGCAGTCATAAATATGATCGGGGTTTCCATCAGTCTACAAACATCTCTCTAATCCCACCAGAGCCATAAAAAGGCAGGTGCAATGTGGAGAGAGGCGGGCCTGCGGTGGAAGGATTTCCTCCCTGAGGACGTAGACGTCAACAAGTTTGTGACAGAAAAGGTGAGAGTTCACTCACTGCCTTCATCTTTAACAGCCTGCTGTCTGTGGTTATCCTCGATGTAATTCAACAGTGTGAAGGAAAAAGCAAGAATCTAAAGCTCAGGTCCTGACTGAGGACTCTGACAACTGAACATCTAAATGTAGCTTTGTGTTCACATAGTTAAAGTAAACTTCCACTGGCTTATCATGCTCCAATTCTTTTGAACCCTTCTGTATTAGCGTTACATAATTCAGTTTATTTGACCATATTAAGGATATCATACATCATACAGATCCAAGTGAGAAAAAAGTGTCTTACCATTGTAATGACAGAAGTTGAAGAAATGCAGATAAAGACCATTTTAAATGAGCAGAGGTGACAAGTAATGACTCATCAAATGTCAGGTATCATGATTGTTCGGCTGATCATAAAATACCACACATGGATCTCAAATGAGTTCCATTAATAATAATAGTCTAATCCTCCAGTCCAATGTGCAGTGTTACAATCCTCTCATCACATTTAATGTAACACAAGATAAAAGGAAGAAATATTCTCATAGCATGTGATGTGACAAACGTCATGAAAAATGACCATGATGACCCTCTCTCACTCTCTGTAGAATGTGGATTTTACACTGGGCGATGAGTCGGAGAAGGGCAAGAAGAAGGATCTCGGTGCTGCAGATCTGACCAGACAGCTGGACAGACTGATCCAGGATAAGGCAGACAACCAGAGGATCTTTGACTGGATTGAGGTTGGTTTCCCTTCAGATCCACTTATGTGGGTTCTGACTTTCAGAACCTGAAGATGTGTCATCATTCGTTTCTTAACAGAGCAACTTTAGTAACCGCAGCACTAACAGAGCTGATTCAGACGGGTCGTCGTCTTTTGGGTGGTGTTTTAAACTTTTGTGCACACGTGAATAAACTTGTTTCTTTGTAGGCCAACCTGGATGAACAGCAGAACTCCTCCAACATGTTTGTCAGAGCGCTGATGACCTGCATCTGCCAGTCAGCAATTATTTGTGAGTCATTCTACACTTTTCACATAAAACACTATTAACACTAGACTAAGTAAACTAGTAGACTTCCTGGTCCACTTCAGTTCTGATGGGCTTTAAGTCCTCTTATCATATTACTGAACTTTGGGACCTTTTACTGCTGACAGTTAAATCATCTGTTCCTTAAATTGAGCCTTTACTTCCCTCACAGCTGACAGGAATTCTACCAAATGTTAAACATAAATGAAGTCTGATCTTCTAGGAAAAAAAAGTCTTGATCTTTTTATTTCATTCGTTTTTATGTTCTGTTAAAAATATAAAATAATAAGTATATGTGGCTTTAGTTGTACTTTTAGGAATGAAAGGGCCACTACTCAGTGTGTGAAAATAATCCAGGCCAGAAGATGTAGTCTGAGTTAAATGTGAACTTTCTTGAAACTTTTCCCCGGCAGGTGAGAATCCCTACAAGGTTGACAGCGAGCAGATCAAACGGAGGGCGAAGCTCCTGCAGAAATACCTGAAGGACGAACAGAAGGAGCTGCAGGCTCTGTATGCTCTGCAGGCCCTCATGTTGCAGATGGAGCAGCCTGCCAGTAAGTAGCTCATTCAGCCTCAGGTTGTCCTTTGTCACCGCTTTGAAATTCAGATTTCTGCTTCTCTTCATGCTACAACTTAAAAGATTAAGAAAGTGATCGGCATCATTTCCTCATTCCTCACCATTTTCCTCATTTCCTCATCATTTCCTTTCTCCCCTCCCTCCCTCCCTCATCAGATCTGCTGCGAATGTTCTTCGACACACTCTACGATGAGGACGTGATCAAAGAGGAGGCCTTCTACAAGTGGGAGTCCAGCAAAGACCCCGCCGAACAGCAGGGGAAGGGCGTGGCCTTGAAGTCTGTCACCGCCTTCTTCACGTGGCTCCGTGAAGCCGAGGATGAATCCGATAACAGCTAGGGGCTGCTGGGAGAATCGATGGGAGTTCTGGGCAAACCCATGGGGAGAGCGAATGTTCTGTGGATGATTCACAAGAGACTGAATCAGCAAAATCCTTCTGCATAAACAGAAAAAAAAATCAAGAAAAAAAAACTTCTTCAACTGGGAGAGATTGTATTACGGATCGAACATTCGATCGTTTTTTTTGTCTTTTTTTTCTTGTTTGTTTTTGGTTTCTTGTTTTTCTTCTGTGCAACCGAATGTCTTTTTTGAAACAAACACAGGATTAACTAAAGAGAAAAATAGATATGAGCGAGAGAGAGAGAGAATGCTGAGAAGAGTTGCAAGCTGTGGGAGATGCTCTGATGCTGTTTCCTTCAGTATTTTTATTTTTTGGGTTGTTTTCAGAAAGCTTTTTCTCGCCACGGCAAAACTACTCAAGACATTTCGCTTAAAGACAGAAAATATAACAGAAGACTTTAAAAGGCTGTTCACATCTATATTTTTGATGAATTCACCCTTTATCATGTGGACTTGACACATGTCATGCTACATGTCCGCCGTCTGGATCTACATGACGTGCTTATGTAGAGCTTTTTGTTTCCTTTTTCCCAGTGTTGGATGATTAAGGGTGGTTTGGGTTTTGTTTTGGTTTTTTGTTTGGTTTTTTTTTGTTTTGTAAGAAAAATTGAAAACTACAAAGAGAAGAGCCGTCTCAGAGACATTTCAGTCATGAGTGAATGCAACGGTTGTGGAATTTCTGAGGATGTTGTCACTGAGGAGCGGGGAAATGAACATTGACCATTTTGCTGCTGGCAGGGGTGGCAGCGATGCTACCCTTCAAAACCCCAGCCCAACTCAATCCCACCACCCCCACCCTCTAATGTGTCTGTTTCACTTGTTTCCTGCGCTTCAAAAACAAACTGTGGACTGGGAGAGCAAGAGCGAGGGATCACGGTTTCACCCTCGTTCAAAGCCTGTTGGTGTTTTTTTGTTTTTTAAAGAAAAAGTATCATTATTGAAACTTGAATAAAGTATACAGACAAAAATCAACTTTAATGACAAAGGACTTTTAAGAAGAGTTTAACAGTACGAATCCTAAGGCCTTTCTTTGCTTCCATGAGTGGAAAAGCATTTCAGGAGAGTTCTGTAAATATACGATGAATAGTTTTCTTTTAAAGAAATTATGCTAATGTAACCCCCACTTCCCCTGCTCCTCTGGAACAATGTGGCAGTTTTTTTCCCCCTGTATTTATATTTTTCTCTTCTCAGCTGGCAGAAGGTGCTTGTGATATCCAACCCCAGTCATTGATTACAGTTTAATTGAAAAATTGTAAATACTTTTCTGCTTTACTTTATTAAAAAAGATATTTAATTAAAGAAAATTATTGCTTCTTTTCACATCCAGAACTGGAAGAGATAATAAAGATGGTTGCAAATAAAAAGGAAAATGCAGATGCTTGTGGTTTTGTGACCAGAGGCGGCAGCGAGGCCGGTGCTGTTTTGCCTCTTTGATCCTGATAATTTGAAAATCAAATATAGTGGTCGATGTTTGAGTCTTTCAGACATGCAAAACAGATTTCCCTAACAATATATTAGGTTGTGGGTTTTTTGTTTTTGTTTTTTTCTTTTTAATGAGCATCTTTCAGGTTAAAAAATAAACGGGCAATAAATCAGAGGGGTTTTATTATAGACGCTTATCTCCCGAGTTTCATTATGAGACACGAGTCATGAATCAGAAACCTGAGAAAACCTAAAACCTTTAGAATGAATCCGTTTTTTGCCAGGGGAAGTGGTAGCATGGCCAGTGCTGATTTTCCGCTTTGATCTTTTGATGGGAACATTCCTCAGTGACACTAACTTGCTGCAGATTTGTTGACTGTGAATCACCCCAAAGGTGACTCTGGTGGCCGTTTGGGTACACTGAACATGTTGTAATTGTTCAAGAAGTCAGTTTGAGGTTTGTGACATGTCATATTATCCTGCTGGAGGCAGCCATCGTTCCACTATTCTGCATACCTTGGTTGCATTCATCCGTCCATTTTCTTCCGCCTATTTGATTCTGGACTGCTGGAGCCTATCTCAGCTGTTATAGGGCGAGAGGCAGGGTACACCCTGAAGAGGTCGGCAGTCTGCCAGAGGGATAACACATAATAGGCAATCAGCCCTTCACACATAACCAATTAACCTAACCACACTAACTGCATGTCTCTGGACTGTGGGAGGAAGCCAAAGAACCCACCCAGACACGGGGAGACCCAGGACGTTCTTGCTGTGATGCTAACCAGTGTTATTTGCAATAATCCCAGCAATCCCAGCAGATCACCAGTTTCTGAAATACTCAGATCAGCCCGTCTGGGACCAACAACTGTGGTTCAAAGTCACTTTAATCACCTTCCTTCCTCATTGTGGTGCTTGGTTTGAACTTGAACAAGTTGTCTTTAACATGTTTAAATGACTAAATACAATAAGTCATGTGATTGGCTGATTAGATATTTGCATTAAGGAGCAGTTGAAAAGGTGTACTTATTAAAAAAAAAAGTGGCTATGGACTTCAAGTTAAACCTGATTTTTGTTTATTTCCCTATACACAAAAAAAGTTGAAGATTTCAGAACAAACCTCACAGAGCAAACGAAAACATCTGCCTGAAGTTGGCAGAGGTGGACACAGGCCTTTTCAAAAAAAAAAAAAAAAAATCACAGCAGAAATATCACTTCATTAATGTCTCCCACAGCAAATCGCTTTGACTGCTTCAGTTGAGACAGGTGAGCTGTTATTTGTTTTCTTCAGTGTAATGAGAGTTGATCCACTGACTGACCTGGAGTGTATGACTCCATTCCAGTAATGACTTTCAGGATGTGGCATCTCTAGTAATTAAAGTATCAAAATGATGCAGTCAGGTTACGATACATCAAAGCCATGAGAAACCGTCATTTCCACATGGCAGTCTTCACTTTAGCAGACCGCCATGTAATCCATGTCTGAGAAGAGCTTTACTTTCACAGTACAGTGAAACAGCTCAACTGATTTTCTTTTTCTATTTTTTTTTTTTTGTACAGTAATGAAACTCTTTGCTTTCTCTTTTTTTTTCCTCCCTACGTTTTACATTGTTTAATTATTAAGCAACCGCTGCAGACGCGGCCTGACCCACTAAGTGATGGAGCTCATATCAACCTGAAACATGACCTGGAGGTAATCATTTAACAGCTAGCCCCTAAAACTCCTGGGATACCTGCTGACATGTATCAGGGGACAGATGCCATGTTACACCCTGGTAACTCAGAGACGGAGTGTCACATGCAGTTTGTAGCTCAGTTCAAGAAATGCTGCTGTGGTCAGCAGGAGAAGTTATATGTAACTAGAGGCCAGGACCACAGGTTACAAAAACACTGATGAGACATCATTTCTGTCATTCCAGTGCGGGGCTTCACACTGAACTGAAAAGAGATGTACTTCTTGGGGATCTCCAGAAAGTAGGGCTGGGCTTGATTAATTTACCAAGAAACAGGGATGTTTGTGTCAAGCCAACTTTCCAAATGTTTACTGCACATTAACACATTAAGCATAGAAGCGGCAGAGCAGTTTGAATTAGAATTTGAAATAATCAACAGGAAACTCCAGGTCTAACAAATCAAGAAAAAAAAAACAGGTCCTCTGGTGGCCAGTAGAGGCTGAAATAAGCAGAAATAAGCATGTTTCCAACCTGGTACAAAAACGTTATTGTCGTTATTGCTTTAAAGTTTAGGCCCTACGACCTCTAAGGTGTGATCGCCTCTGACTTTAAAATAAGAGCATTGAGCTATTAAAAGATCTTGATCAGATGATCTGAGCAGTGGCTCTGCTGTATAAGCCAGCTTTATATGTTAATAGTAGGATTTTAAAGTAGACTCTGAATTTCACTGAGATCTGGTGAAAGGAAGCAGGAACAGTTGTTAATTGTGAGCGTCAGCCTTTCTGCTGTGTTCTGCACCAATCAGAGACAGGCTATAGAGGACTGAGAGAGGCATGTGACAAGTGAGCTACAATGTGTCTGTGTGTTGCACTTGCTTGCTTACCATGCATAGTAGCATTAGTGCTTCATGCTCTCATCCAAATATGGTTACTTTTAGCTCCACAAAACCAACACAGGTGGCCAAAATGCACAGGCCAGAAACCACTGGGTGGTGTCACGGTGGCTGTTTCCATCTTTTATATACAGTCTGTGGTATTAACTCAAACTGCAGTTGCAGTCTTTTATAGGAAGTAGAAGTGATATGTAGAATATATAGATCTGTTCAAACATTAAAAACTCACCGTATTTATGTTTTCTTTCTATTCTTAAAGCTGGACGTACGAAACATCTGTAGGTAGAAATATTCACATTTGTTCAAATCCTATATATTCTGTAGGAGCACTTTTTATCTTTCCCTTTTCTTTGTATTGCGCTGGTGCATATTTCCATAACTGCAGTAACACATGACTATATTAGCCCCCCCCCCCC
>VUQG01002826.1:0-12039 GCA_015106755.1 Etia nguti
AGGAAGTTAAGGATCCAGCTGCAGAGGGAGCTGCTCAGTCCTAGATCCTGCAGTTTCCTGTCCAGCTTCGAGGGAACGATGGTATTGAATGCTGAGCTGTAATCTACAAACAGCATTCTCACATACGTGTCTCTCTTCTCCAGGTGCGAGAGGGCAGTATGTAGTGTCAGAGCTATGGCATCATCAGTGGACCTGTTGTGGCGGTATGCAAATTGTAGAGGGTCCAGTGAGTCGGGTAGTGCAGAGCAGATGAAGTCCCTGACCAGCCTCTCGAAGCATTTGCTGACGATGGGGGTCAGGGCTACTGGTCGCCAGTCGTTCAGTGATGAAATGGTGGAGGATTCGGGTACAGGGACGATGGTGGCCATTTTGAAGCAGGCTGGGACTACAGACAGAGAGAGGGAAAGGTTGAAGATGTGTGTAAACACTCCAGCCAGCTGAGCTGCGCATGACTTGAGGACGCGGCCGGGAATCCTGTCCGGACCAGTAGCTTTGTGCGCGTTCACCTTCCTGAAGCACCTCTGCACATTCTCCTCAGACACAGTGTGCGCACTGACGTCATCCGCGGTGCGCACACTGTCCGGTCTCATGGTGTTCGCTGTGTGAATACGTTTAGATCCTTGCACAGAGAGGTCGTGGTCTGCGGTGTGCTGGTTTTCCCTCTAAAGTCTGTGATTGTGTTCAGTCCCTGCCACATACTCAGAGAGTTGTCAAATTGTTGTTCCACTATGGTCTGCTCTGTGGCCTGCTCTGTGGCCTGCTCTGTGGCCTGCCCTGTGGCCTGCCCTGTGGCCTGCCCTGTGGCCTGCTCTGTGGTCTGCTCTGTGGTCTGCTCTGTGGCCTGCTCTGTGGCCTGCTCTGTGGTCTGCTCTGTGGTCCACCAGGCACTTGGGACTTGTGTTGTGTGACATGTCTTTCTCCCAGATATTCTTCCAATATTGCCCAGTCTCTGCTCTGGGTGGGTTTTGCCTAGTACTATTGTTCCCTTGCAGCTGATAGCACTCCCCTTTGTCTCTGCTTTTCTCGTGTTTCTTGTCACCCTAGTGGCCAGAGCTGTTTGTTTGGCCTCAGTTTTGCCTTTACTTGTGTGCCTTCACATGCATATGAACTTAAGTGCCATCCCATTCTTAATCCATAGGGTTTCATATGAAATGGCACCTTCAACTCTTTTGGTGGCTTTCCTCAAGATTTAGGAGTGTGTTTATGGGAAGTTTTGACTATTCCTACAGAAGTGCACTCACGAGGGCAGACACTGTTTTGAATGAGAAGGCCTTGCTTTCTGTACTGGTGTGGTGGTATTCTATACTGCTTTTGGTATGCTGAAGCATTAAGAGTTGCTTTCACTGGAACTAAGGGGCTGAGCCCAAAACAACCCACAATATAATCCCCCACTCCACTAAACTTTACAGTTGGCACAATGCAGTCTTGTCTTCCTGGCAAAGTCAAACCCAGACACATCTATCAGATTGCCAGATGGAGAAGCATCATTTGTCACTCCAGAGAGCATGTCTCCACTGCTCTACAGTCCAGTGGTGGCATATTTATACCACTGCATCCAACAGTTTGCTGTGGCCTAGGTGATTAGGGCTTGTGAGTGCAATTTGCACTGTTCTTGAGCTAATCTGAAGCCCACATCAAGTTTGGAGGTCTGTAGAAATTGGCTCTGCAGAAAGTTGGCAACCTCTGCACACTATGGTCCTCAGCCTCAGCCCCCACTCTGTGATTGCACATGACCAACCACTTCGTTGCTGCTGTTCTCAGTCACTTCCACTTTGTTATATTTCCATCAATAGTCAACTGTGGAATATTTAGTAGTGAGGAAATCTGACGACTGGACTAGTTGCACAGGTGGCATCCTATGGAATTCACTGAGGTCCTGAGAGTAACCCATTGTTTCACAAATGTTCGTAGAAGCAGTCAGCATGCCTAGGTGCTTGATTTTACACACCTGTGTTCATGAACGTGATTGGAACACCTGAATTCTGTGATTTGGATGGGTGACAAAATACTTTTGGCAATGTAGTGTATATTTTCTTTTTTGCTATGACCTGTCTCTCGTGACACTCTTCTGCACCAGTTGCCTGACTAAAAAACTTCCAAGCTACCCAGATTCTGGTTTCCAGCCATATTAGTTTAGCACAGAAAGTAGGGAAATTTGTTTTTGGTCAGTTATTTCTTTGTTGTTCTGTTGCTCAACTCTGCTGCTCAACCAACAAATGCATTTTCCTTACAAATTACCATATGGCACCATTTAAGGGGAAATAAACAGACTTACCAACACTATATACAGTTTATTGCAAAGAAGCAGTGTTACAACAAAGAAATAATTGACCAAACAGAAATGTCCTTACTTTTTGTGATGAGTTTAAGGGCTCGCTGGTTTCAATGATACTGGCAGAGGTAAGTAGAGCTTTGGGTGGATCTGATGGGACTTTGTCAGTGAGTCAGGGGAGTTGTGTTCTTGGGTGGATGGCTACTTTAAGTTTGGCCACAATATTCACTGCCAGCTCTATAAATGCATCTATTATTGTTATTGGTGATGGTTGCAGATGGTTCAGTTACACTGCTCTCTTCTACCAGGATTGAGTCACTATGCAAATGGATGAAGTAAATGGATTGCTTCTTCTACCGTGTTTTTCCACTCAAAGCACTACTACAAGCCTCATTCACCTATTCACACACCAGATCATACTAGCTCTTTTTCCCTATGCTTCAGTACTTTGTATCCAACATTCCCACTCTGATGAATGCATTGGGAGCCCAAGGATACTTTGGCATGCAAACTGTGGTGACCAAGTGACCCGCTCCACCTTCTGACAGCCTTTTTCTATTGATGTTAGTTGATGATTATTGATGCTTGGTTAGTGTGTGTGTGTGTGTACATACATACATATATACATGCATATATATGATGTTCATGATCAAACATGATTGGTAAGTTGCCCAACTAGAACAAAAACAGTATACTTTAGTGTTAGCCTACGTTATGACTGACACGTTGCCAGTTGTAAGGATGTATAGGTATGCAGGCAGGTACTTGCAATGCCCCGTTTCAAGTCAAAATGCTGACCACTGAGTGATGTCACAGTGGCCACATACATCTTTTACATATAGTCTGTGGCAAAAAACATCCAGTCAGTGCCTCAAGTTGCCATGGCGACTGTGCCCTGTTGAATTTCTCGGCCCACTCATCGCTGCTTCCAATAGAGGGGCCATCTCTTCCAAATAGGTAAACAGACCCCTTTATATCGCTAGATGTGACACATTCAGAAAGTCTTAAGAGCTTATTTGTCTGTGCCTTCCAAAACAACCCATAAGCCCACTATAAAAACACTTCAGCTGAGTGTTTTCTGCTCTGTTACCTCTATGGTTATTGTTAACTACAAGCATTTAGAAATGCTGAATAATGCAGGAACATTCACTGTACTCACCATCTCTTCTGTTGAGCTTGGCGTTGTAGGCAGCATAGCTCACAGAGGACTCAGAGGAGCTCTGAAAGGATGAATGGGGTAGCGCCGATACCAGAGGACCGTTACAATTATCTGAGAATACAAGACAAAACACCACCAATTCAGATGCTGCGTCTGTAATATCGTATGTGTGCTTTACAGCTTGCCATGCCTATATATCAGGCAGTAATAATAGAAAATGGATAACGGCAAAGTTAAACATTTCAGGTTAAAGTGTACCTCCGCCTGTCAATAGAGAAGTTTTAAAGCAAGAATTAGAGAGAAAATAACACGGCTGCCTCACTCCTCAGATGCCTCAAACAGTCTATTAACCCCTGCAGTGACCCTCGAAAGCTGCACAGAACACGGTGGGGCTCCTTTTGTGTTTGTGCGTGCTCTTTTTAATCCCACATTGTGAGATTACATCACATCCGACAGACAGGAGCAGATTAAGAGTCCGGTGATCTAAAGCTGTCGGTTCTGTCTTCATCTGATCCACCCGGCTCGCCAGAAGAGCCCCGAGTCACACAACAACAGCCTCTTTTCCATGGCTTGCTTTGCTCGAGTGCAGGGCTGCATTAAGACCTGCGGCTGAGAACGTAATGAAAACTGGCACTAGCCTGATTGCAATTATCCCTTCACTCTTTCAATCAGTGTGGCACTCGCTCTTCAGAGTGAGAGGGAGGCCCTTTTGTTTTTGGATGTCATTCTCCTTTGTGCTCAGATGGATTCGAAGCACATCTGGAGCTGCAATTGGCTATCCATCTGGTTGAAAACAGCACAGCAGAATTGACAGCATGAGCTCGCTCTCTTTTCGGGTGTCCCACTGAATTTCGACTGACCTGATTTGACTTCTCTCAGATCACTTGCCAAGAGATTTTTCTAATCCTGATTTCAAGTGTGACTAAAGTGGATCACGCTGTTTTGTCCAAGACTTAAATTACGGCTGAGCTGCAGCACATTTGCACATGTTCGTTTGGGATATAAGAGCAGCAGCTTGACATCTTAACGCCACCACGAGAACTGGGGTTATTATGCAACCCTATTTGTCTTAATCTATCAAAAGTCTCCTTGATCCTGTTTGAATCCCACTAAATAACTCACCTTTCTTTCAATCTGTATCCATCCTTTCCTCAACAGTTGCTCTGCTCTGAAGGAGCAGAAACTTTAAAGGAGTCAATTGCTCTGCTCCGTCATTCAGTCCTTACATTTACAATGAAACCTTGACAGCTTTGAAGATGTGAGACAAACCAACGATACTTTGATATTCTGACACATGTTCTCAAATTGGCAGGTGATGTGAAGTTCTGTGTGAGTGCACAGAAAGTTTCTCCGTGTGCAAATTGTGCATCTCACGGACTCTGTTGTTGTTTACAGATTTTGGTCCCGAGCCAAATGCCCAGCTGTCAGTCAGGGAGACTTATGGATGGAGGATAATTTGTCTGCAAAGCTGCTCCATGGCTTGGGATAACTGAAAATCCTCTGAAGCTGACTCACAATCTCTATGTAAGGCTCAGACGCTCAAATTTTATAGCCAAATGAACCCTGACTATAAACACATCCAAACAAGTGCGAGCAGAGAAGGAACACTTAATCTCTCTTGAAATCAAAATTACATCAACTGCCATAGACCCATAGTTGTCAGCCGCAGTCACAGAAGTGCTACGACGACGTATTTCTGTACAGACCAACAGAGAGCTGGTAAAGATGAGTAGTGTTGACACTCAGGGGCTTAAAGTGCCATTTTCTGGGAGCACTTGAAATATTTACACATGTGCAGTGTTTCCAACTACAGTTCTGGTCAGAGGCTTACATACTGCACACTAAACACGGCCATCAATCATACAGTTATTTTAGCCTTTAATGTTTTCTCTAAACCATTCTGTTTCCAGGGTGGAATAACTATACAGCAGAACCGGCTTCTTCTCTTATCCACACAGGGTCAAGAGTATACATAAAGGCAAATATATATACATACGACCCAATGAAGATTTGGTTTAATGTCCCCTAACAAGAGAAACCCACCAATAAACCCAAAATGACCTTGACATTCATTACCACGATGAACGTGCTCGCGTGTCTGACCACAACAATTAAGTAGGAATGTGCGTCCGTCGGATTTTTAATTTTTCATCCTCTAAAGACTTTAGAGAAAAATTATTACAAAGAGAATAATTACAAAGGGTGCATGTGACTTTTGGCTATGAGGTAAGTTTTGTTTGTTTTTAAAGGACGTGTTGGATTTATTCTTAGCTCAGAATAATACAGTATTTTACAATATTCTTACATTCAGTTTACACAAACAATGCTTTTCACCCCAGACATACTCACTAAAGGTTTTTAAACATGGGAATCTGAAAGCTTTCCATCCTGGCTCATTTGCCGACACTCCCTAGTTGTCAGTGGTAACAACAAATGTCATCTTACACAATGGGTGCAGCAACAAAAAGCATTGTTTTAGTAAAGAAACCAGGCACTAAGTGGTCTTTTTCATTTTGTGAGCAGGTGCTCTCATCCAGCAGCTAACAGGGCCTGCTTCTTGCTCCATTACTTGTTGTATTACCAGCTGTCCAAAAATGATGAAAATAACATTTTGTATACATAGTTTTGATGAGCAATAGCAGTAAGTGCTTAGCGCTCTGACAAATGCATTTCATTTACTGTGCATAGATCATAATAAAAGTCAACTTTTTCCACTTAACCCTCAAAGGTCTAAGTCAGACGTGTCAAACTCAAGGCCCATGGGCCACATTTAGCCCACAATACAGTTACCTCTAACCCACAATATAATTTCATATTTCAATTATTAATGGCTAGTGGGTATGTGGCACCCACACCAGTCATACTACAAAGCCCATAATGCAGCACAAAAGTCATTGTCCATGCAAGCACCAATCCCTTCTTTCCCCTGTCCACTTCGACCAGTCACGGCCAAGCAGAGGAATGCAAGTCTGAGTTCACACAATTAAAGCAAACCCCTAAAAGAAATGACCAAATAAAACTGGATTTTAGAAAACACGGTGGGATGCAGAGTATCTGTTTGCAGACACTGCTGGTAAACCTGTGGCTTTGTTTGTGGAGCTAGTGTGGTCGTAGTTAAAGAATATAACATAAGACGGCACTGTGAGACAAAACATCAGGACAAAAAATACACAGCAATAGTTATGGGAGACGGAAGAGTTTAGGAAGTGTCTGATCTTACAACACACTATGTTTACAAAAGCAAAATCTCAAAGTGAAGCTGCAGTGAAAGCAAGTTTTACAGTGTCAGAGGAGATATCGAAGTCGGCTCGGCATACGACAATAGCGTGCGACGTCTCTTGCTCCGACAAAAAGCAGGCATTTTCAAACGTTTGCCTAAGCAGAAACACTGCTGCTGATCGTTTACGTGAGCGTGCCACTGACTTAAAAGCACAGTTGATGGAAAAGACTTCATTACACACTCCCTTGCTGTGGATAAGAGCACCGACACGACTGATGCTTCACAGTTGGCCATTTTCATCCATAGAGTGGACTCCACCTTATGTGTTACAGAGGAACTCTTGAGGACAATATCAATGTGTGGAAGGACCACAGGAAAAGAGATCTTTGAAAAAGTATCTAAATGTACAAAAGACAGAGAAACTGCCTTTGGACAAACTTATGATACAGATGGAGTGGGTGTGATGCACAATGAAAAATCAAGATTCCATAGGAAGGATGTGGGAAAAGATGCAGAGAGAGAACTGTATTGGTTAGCTGATTTCCTATAACTGCATCATAAACCAGAAAACGCTATGCAGTAAATCTCTGAATATTGAACATTTAATGAGCACAGCAACACTCACGGTTAACTTTATCAAGGCCAATGGTTTAGATATCCAACTCACTTCAGTCTTCTCTGGAGGCCATACATTCTGAACTGGGTCCCTATCATACAGAGGTGAGATGGCTAAGTCAAAGAAAAATGCTCAATGAATTTTTGAAGCTGCATGAGGAAAGTAAAGGAGAAGACTTAACAGTGCAAATGATGAAAATTAGAGGTCGTCTGCATTTTTGTGCGACATAACAAAACATTTTACTGCACTAAACCTTTGGCTAAAGCCTCACTGACGTGTATGTACGTGCAGTAAAGAGTTTTCAAACCAAGCTGAGATTCTGATGCATTCAGAGAACTTGAATCACTTTCCATGTTGCTAAACAACGTCTAACCAAGTCACCACCACGAAGTTCTCGAATGCACACTTTGCTGATAAACTACGCACACTTTGCATTTAGATGGCACCTTGGTGACTCTGAAGTGCAGAAATATAATTTTGAGTTGCTCAGTAATCCAAAGCCGTTGATCTGTAAAAAGCAGTTGATGTAAACATCCAGATGGAGCTAATCGAACTCCAGTGTGGTGGCACGCTACAGCTAAAGTATGACCCTGTGGAGCCCACACAGCTCCCCTGCTTCAGCCTCAATATGATACCCCAACTATGCCTCCAAGTCGCTTAAATCCTCAGTGTGTAAGTAGTACATACTTATTTAAGCAGCTTTTCTCAGTAATAACATCAAAAAGAGGTCCTCCTCCCCGATGCACATGTCTATTTTATTCTTAGACTTTCCACAGCTCAGGACATCACCACAAACAAAACTGGTTTATTATTGGTATTACACCCTTTTTCAACGTTTATATTTCTTCATATCTGAAAGTTCATCATTTCGCCTGAAGATATTTTAATAGAAAACCAAATTATTTTGAATTGTATTTAATTTATAGAGAAGACTTATAATAGTCTGGCTGTTTCAATTCATATTTCTGTCCAACACATGGTTACTTTGTCGGTACAGTAGATGTTCATCCTGTTTCACCTGCAATTTAAAGAGTGTTCTGAGTTTTTGGCCATTTCTGTGATTGAGTTTCAACCTGTGGTCTAAACCCTTATCGATCACAACTCTTATATGTGATTTCTGGCTATGATAAACAGACAAAACATTCATAGCATTATTAGTTATACACATCTGGAAACTATTTTCTTTCTTTTTCATTTATATCATTTTATTTTTCTATTTTTCTTCTTTCCATGTAAGGTTGCCACAGTAGCTATCAACCTGATAATCCAGTCCTGGGCATTGTACAACCCCTCGATCTTTCGTTGCCCCTGACTGGCCTACGTGGGGTCAATGGGAAATTAGGGTTCAAACACAAGTATGCATCATCCACCAAACAGTCTTAGAAAAACTGTCCGTAAACATGAGCTCATTGTTTACTGAGATTTTGTGGGAAATCACAATACAACTTTATTTCTTTTATTTTGAGGGCAACCATTTCCTGTGTTTGTTTGTTGTTGTTAAATGTATGCATGTACATATATACAAGTGAAAGCAGCTTCACTGGAAATGTGGTGGAACCAATGTTATGTCATGCTACACTTGAAAGATGTAAAAAAAAAAAAAAAAGTATTTCTTGATGTATTTACTTACCATCAGAGGAAAAGCTGTGTGTTTTGTTGGCTGAGAGAAGATGCTGTGTTTAAGGATTATAATTTGAATCACCAGAGAACTGGAAAAATACAACAATTTACTGGTGCTGAGCAAGAATGGACATTTGAAGATTTGCTAGCAAAGCTTTAAAAAGAAAAACAGAGTTTTTATGAAGATTTACAGAGCCAGAGATGGAGCACTCGAGACCAGCTTTGTGATTTCCAAACAAAATTGCATAAAACAATAAGCCATTCTCTCACAGGGAGTTTACCAAAGAGTGTTTGGTGGACTATGCTGTGGTGACACGCCCTGAGAAAAAAAAAAGCATTTGAGAATGTGCCCCTTTGTAGACGAACCGTAACAAGACGGATCCATGGAGCTTCAGTTGAAAAACAAAGCAAATAATTTGGACTTTTTCTCCTTGCTCTGGGTGAGAGCTGCGATGCCCACAACATGGCTCAGTTACTTATCATGTTACATGGTTAACAAAAAGAGTCTGACATCACAGGGGAGCTGGCAGCAATGCACTCCATGAAAGGGAGAGGCAACTGCACGCTCAGATAGGCAGGGGGTCGAAATGACACACAACGGGAATGTTGATTAAATAGTGACAAAGGTTTGCATTTCATATTTTTACTGCCTAACTGTAAAATCTTCTCTTGCCAGTAGCATTTTTAAAAGAGATCAAATTAATATGCAGCAAAATTGAGTTCAACTTATTGGTGCAATCCACCACAACGGTCCCAGTTTCTCATGTGGCCCCATGGGAAAGTTACTTGACCACGCCTGCTCCGATCCATACGGTGGGAACCAGAAATCAAAAAATCAAAACAGGGAGTTCATTTCGTGGTTGTAGTATGAAGAAAAAAATACAAGCCACACCAGAACCTTATACAGAGATGAATGATGTTGCCTACTGCAATTAGTGACCATAAGTAAATAAGTAGTACAATCTATCAGCTAAAAAGGTACGAAGTCATAACCTTTTTACTTTTTTTTCCTTGAGACCTATACTACTGTATCTCATTGTACATATGTATAGTGACAATAAAATGCATTCTATTCTATTCTATTCTGTTCTGTTCTGTCTGTTCTGGTGACTCAGTCTGTTTCAGTATTGCTGCTCTCAGAACTCTTTTCTTTGTAAAGACTGCAGAGCTGTTTGCATGAACGTGTGTGTATTTAACATAAGTTAAATCGTAATGATAACATCAATAATAATATTTAATCATGACGATACATATTTAATGCATTAATGGGGAATCAAGTTCAATATCACCTTAACTGGAAAGCTAAGCTAATGAATCACCTACTATAATCTCATCATCCCGTTTATGGCACGGGTTCGAACAGCAGAGCAAACAAAAGAAAGACAAGTTTCTCCCTTATTCAGAAGGAAGTGACCACAGCAGAAGGATTCACATTCAGAACGTGAGCCTGTGAGGAATGTGTGCCTCATTATGGTCTTAAACTGTTCTTTCACATCTTTGATGTTAGCTAAATGAAATCGTTATTTAAAGACTCCATTTTGTAATGATTCAGGTGTGTATTTGTTCACGGATCAGCACACATTGATGGGAAGAGGGCTACTGGAACAAGTCACACATGGATAAAGACCGACAATATGGGATTGATGGAATGCTACTAACCCTGCCAACCCAATCAGAGGGGTCGTAGGCAACACATGTTGAAGCTATGGATGAGTAGAAAGCCAACATTCACACTGACCAAAATGTACCTGGTAGCCCAGTACAATAAGATCAACAGCAGGCAGCTACTATTAAAGCTGAAGACCCACAGGCTACAATGTATAATAGTGAGCAGTATGAACATAATGGTCCAGCACTGGTGTAACAGAGCAGTGTAAATGAACTAGGTGATGCCCAGCCTCCTGAAATGACAGATGTCTCTACTGGGCTGAAGAAAATGGTTGTGGCTAAACTCGAGGTAGCCACCCAACCAGGAGCACTCTGAGCAGATGCTCCCACAGAGCAGATGCTTTTAGATGTAAGCAGTGTTCCACCATCATTCCCTCTGCCACTATCACTGAAACCATTGAACCCATATACGCTACTACGACAATAATCCTAGAACCATATAAGATCAAGGATGCATGTAGAGGAAGCCCCCCTGTGCAGAAGAAAGCTGGAAGCCAAAATCAGGGAAGCCCACATGGATGTTAGTGGTTAACTGAGGTATAGAAAGCAATCATGAGAGCCATGATCACGAGAGAGTTAAAACAAGATAACTGAAGCTCTATAAACAAACCTCACAGCTCTGGCCAATAGGCTGTAGACATGTATACAAGAGAAACACAGGCCACGAAAATAAATGTCATGATCTTCAAAAATCCATCCAGGGTGTGCTCTCAACTACAAGGGAACAGTAGCACAAGGGCAGACCCACCCACAGCTGAATTTAAGCAATGCTGGAAGAACATGTGGGAAGCAGACTAACCTTAGCCCTGCCTGGACTGACTATGGCTCAGGGCCACACGCACGTATGTGGGAAAGCTTGGCACTGTGCAGGACTAACAGTGTTCTAAGAACATTCATCAAGAACTCAATGGGACTGTGGAAGAAAACATTGGCGGTCATCATCAAGTGCAAAATATACCAAGGTGACTCTGTATTATTGCTCAGTGACAGAGTTTGATTTAGTTCAAGTCACATCATTTTGTTTTAGTCATAATTTAGGCATCTAGATTGTTCTAGTTTTATTCTAGTTTTAGTTGACTAAATATCATTACAGCACATTAAATCTACATTTCACTCAGTTAACTCAAATTTAAGTCTAATAGTTTTTAGTGTTTTTTATGGTTGAAAAAATGTTGTATTGTCCTTGACATCAAATACAAAATGTGTCCACATGTCTGCTCTTCTCTTCCTTCCAAGCTTTGACATTTTCTCACATTGCCATTAGAAACACTGAGCAGAAGAGCCAGTTGTACCATTTCCCAGAGGCAGATCAAATGTGGTTGTCTAACCTTACTGCACAATGAGCTAACCTGACTGCATCACCTGTCCCATCTTTCTATACAATGTAATTAGTCTGATTGGATCTCTTATCTAAATAATAATTTCATATCATTGTTATTCGTTAATGAAAGAGTCAATACATTTCATCATAGTTTCTGTCCTCG
>VUQG01002826.1:12059-22323 GCA_015106755.1 Etia nguti
AGAAGTCCAGTGCACGCCTCAATGTCATGAGGAAAGCATAAAAAAGGGAAACAAACCACGAGTTAAAATCTCATCACCATCTCTTTTTTTCTCCCCTCTCGCTTTCTTTCTTTTTTCAGTTTGAAGTCAGCACGCGACGACCGCCGCGTTCCCGTAAAAACGACTCAACGTGAAAAAGTACATTTAGAAAAGTGAGAGAAGATATTTCCTCGGTGGTCCCGGGGAAGAAGCTGCGAGCGTCCTTCAGAGTGCGTGTGGAGAGGTTGGAGGGAGGGGGAAAGTAAGATGAGGAAAAGGAAAAAAAAATAAGTGATGGATGCGTAACTGGAAGAAAACGCAGTTGTTGTTGTTGGGGGGGTTTTAAACAAGCAAATACTTGGGCGACAAGCAACGCAGCGAGACGCCGTGATGCTTAAAAATACATCCTCGAAGCAGCTCGGATGAGGAGGGATAAAAGCAAAAACAAAAAAAGAAGAAGAATAAAATCACAGAAAACAATCAAAAAAAGAAGGCAAGAGTGGAAAACCGCCGTGGACCCGACTTCCCACTGCTCCCGCACCGCTTGCACAGCGTAATGTAACCAGTGTGTGTATGTGTGTGTTGGTAATGTAGCCGTGCTCCCTCCTCCTCCTCCCTTTTCTCTCTCTTCAGTCACTGGGAGGAAGGAGAGATGAAAGGGAAGCCGAGGCTCTGATTGACACCGCACCGATTGACACTCCTCCTGAGAGAGAGATTTATACACAGCTCACAACAAATGGGCAGACAGGAGGGGAGGAAAAGGAGAATGAGCGGAGAGGCTGGAACTTGCTGTGGATGTGGTTGGTTAAAAATAATGAGGAGAAATAAAAAATGATAATTGAAATATAGAGGGAAAAAATATTGGACAAGCTTAAGCCCGTTTTGTTGGTGCTGGAAATGTGATTTAATCAATCTGCAAGAAGTGGCAATGGCCTGTTTTGGAAACAGAAACAAAAAAAATGATAAGCTGAGGGAAGTTTAGAGGAAGAAAAAACACACAAAGTGTGCTCCAAGTGTTGAATGAATATATATATATATATATATATATATATATATATATTTCAGGTGTATGCCTATAAGGGGACATAGGCCTGTTATTTATTCAGCTCCCTTTAAACTACCTTGCGGTATACCGTGGGCATATTTGTGGCTACATGGTGCTTTCCGTGTTTTCTACTTACATCAAACAAACAAGAACGTATTCAGAAAGTGTCTTCGCCCCCGAAAATGGCCAGGTTAAAAGAAAATGTCACATTTTACTTAAAGGTTACCTGCCTACATTTAAAGTCAATTTTCCATATTAATTCATTATTAGCACACGCGCATTGAAATTAACAAAAATATAGAAAACAGTTTAAAGGCCAGCGATTGGTCTGTTTTCTACAGTTACCACTGAAAAAAAAACCGTGAATATCAAGCCGCAGACGAGCGGAAGAATATTTAAAAGAAAAGAAAAAGAGTACTTTAATGCCGATGTATTTAATAAGAAAGTACAGTTGTTGCTTTGTTGTTGTTTTTTTAAGAAAAAGGAAAGTAAACAAAACAGGCAGTGGAAGTAGCTGAGTCTCTGCGTCTGTCTGAGCACCAAGAGATTGCGTGAGAATCAAAGTTGGGATGGGGAGGCAGATCTTTATAAAGCGCGGAGGTGGGGTTAGCGGGGCGGAGCCGCGGCTGCCTTTGATCTTGCGGCGGCTGGCTCTTTCATCCCCGATCCCCCCCCCCCCCCCCCCCCCCTCCCCCCCCCCCCCCCCCCCCTCCCCCCCTCCCCCCCCCCCCCCCCCCCCCCCTCCCTTTGTCTTTGGTGAGCTGGTTAAACTGAATAAAGTCACAACTTTTCTCAGGCAAATAGTGCACCCAGCTTTGTGTGCATTGGATAGCTCACTTTAATAAAGGAGACTAAACCACACGCACAAAAACTTTACCAGTTAAACTGCTGAGCAGAGTCCAGATTTTACACCTGCTGGTCACCAGTAATCTGCCCCCTGGTGGTGAGTCTAATGTGCTGTTCATGAAGTGCAGGCCTGTATGCAATTTTATTATAAAGGTCCATTTGTCAGTCTATCAGTGAAAGAAGGAATCTCTATCCTTTCAAATTTGGAGCTGAAATAATCAAGCACACAGTGCCTGTGTGCATGTGAAGCATAGCTCTCCAAACCAAACTCCCTGTTTTCAACTTCTTTTTGTCTGCAACTCCAGACCAGAGCTTTAACACATTATTATTTCTTATGAAGAGAGGGCTTTAGCATACACGGGGCTGTGCAACACACAGGGGAAGGGCACAACAGGGGCTCTCCACTGTCCTAATACAGCACTGCCCGACTTGCAGCCCCGGATGATCTTTTTTTTATCTTTCTAATACAGAAATGGGTATTTGGAATTTGTGATTACTGTGATCGCTGGGCCGCAAAAGCACACCAACTGAAGTTTGGTTGTCTCTCGTTTTCAGGGCATAGAGCAGTTGAAAAAGGAAGAGAGAAGATGGGCTAAAAAAACTAAGTGGATGAACATGAGGGCGGTATTCGGACACCCTTTCTCCATATTGTGGTTTAGCCCCTTCTCCACCCCCGACCACGGGAAGGCTGAGACCTACCAGTATGTGGTGTGAAGGCTCAGCGCAGGGAGTGAGGTGGTCCAATCAAAACCAAAGTGGGAAGGCCAGCCCCCCCTACACACACACAGCTCAACACGATTTACACTGTATATCCCACATTAGCAATGGACAGCTTTTCATGTGCTTTTTTGTGTTGCCAACTAAGTGCACTATGCGTTTTATTTTTGTGTTGCCTTGAGTGAGTCGAGTTGCAGAGAAAAAGAAACACTTTGCAGTCGTGTTTGCAAACACTGTGATGGATCTGTTTGTTTCTGACCTGCTTTCTTTCTCCTCTATCAGAAGCCCCTCTCTCTTGTAACTGTCTCCTTTTTGCTTCTCCCTAAAGGGTTAGTTTAGCTAAATTATAAAGAAAAAGCAGGTATTATGTATTTCCTGTAATTGCCAGCTAATTTTATTAAAGTGAAAATAGGAATTGATGTATAAGGTAAACAAAAATGCTTCATAAATTGGTGAAGCACGGAGTTTTAGGACATTTTAAGGACTTTTTTTAGGGTAAAACTAGCTGGAAACTTCAGATCTCCAGATTAGATTAATATCAAACATCAGGGTTAGAGTTACTGTAATTCCACATGATGCCAGTAGAGAGCTTAGTGGGATTTTTTTCCTTTTCTTTATCTTTTTTTTTATTTTTTAGATGAACTGACCCTTTAAATATTACTCAATGTCAATGTGTTCCAGACTTGGACTAGATAAAGCTTTTAAATGGGTCTACTCTAGAATGGATTGTCTGAACCATTCAGTAATCAGACCCACGCTCAGGCCAACCCTCTGTTATAGTGCTGTAGATAGCACATCAACATCCTGCCTTCGTTACGGTGGGAGTAAATTTTTCATAGTAACTGAAAAAAATCTCTCAAGAATCAAATGCAAAGAAAGTGAAAGCAAAACACAACAATTCTAAGAAAGAATTTACATTAGAATTACATAGAGTGCTCCATTTGGTTATGATATCTTCACCTTTGTTTCTGGGGTCAGACTTTTCCTCTGGTCTTTTTCAGCCCCAGTTCTGACACAAAGCTCTCATGTGGGCTAGTTACATTTAGATGAACATGTCAGTGGACTAAAAGTAAAACTCGATCAATTAGAGAATGCGCTATCCCGAGGTCTGTCCTAACTGAGATGTTATTATGACTGCTGTTGAAGTTAGAAGGTGAAATATTAAGTATTACCACTTGTTGAATCTGTGTTTCACTGACTGTTGTCTAAAAGTAGCTGACAAATGGGGACGCAGCACTGTAAACCCTGACATGAGAACTTCACAAAGGTGGCATTCTTGTAGTTTCTGTGTAAATTCTACCTGTGAGTGTTTTTGCTCTGCTTTGATTCACTTTTTTCATTCTTGGGAGATTTTTTTTTAAAATTTCATTATTAGCACAAAAGTTAATCCCAAAGACTTTTGGTCTGTTATGTTTGTGATGAGATTTCTAATTTGCCAAATGGATCCTTTTTTTTCCTATTAGCAGTGACTTTCAGATTGTCTCATTCTTACATTTAGGGTGGAGCTGAAAGCAGTTCCCATTTTTTTTTTTAAACCAGAGCTCTGTTATCTCATCATGTAAAAACCTGTACATTACACTGCGTTTAACCCTTTGGGTTCTTGTTAATGTAAGACAACACGAGGCGAGGGATTGCAGTGGTACCAAAAAGCAGTGACTAAAGGATAGCAGATGTACTGAATATTTAAAGTGGGCTTGTTATGCTCATTCCCAGCTCCACAGTTCCATTCTTGGTCTCTATTTTCTTTAAACTGTGAATCATGCAAAGCTAAGCTAGTAATCTTTATTTATCCAATAAGGGACCTTCATGCTCATCTGAAACGAGGTAGTGTAACTCCTCCTTTGAGGCAGCCCTTTCTCAAAACCAACTATATTCTGATTGGCTGCCTCTTGTAAGCAGAAGGTCTGAGTTGGATGGAGCTTCTGTGTCCACAGTCAGAGCCAGAGATGGCCATGTTAAAGAGATCCTCTGTCTTTGACATCAGACAGAGGAAAGAGTAGAACAAACTGTCTGAAACTGAGTTTAGAGCAGTCTGAAGTCTCACCCCATTATTTGAAACTTGTTTAATATAGGCGTCCGGCATAATAACACAAAGTATGGCTCAAAATAAGGAAAAGCAAATTTGGTCTGATTTAATAGCCGACCCTTGATCAGCTATTGAAAGTCAGTTTTGGAGGATCTCTGTGATTTAACAACATAAAAGACCAAAAAGTCACACTGCAGCCCAATCATGTTTTCAGGGATTTTTAGCACCTACAACATTGTCCCCATTTCCTCTCTGATACATGCTCAAAAAAAACAAAGCCTCTTGGAGGACAGAAATGCATCTTATTTTTGGCTAAAACAAACCAGGAGGTTTCTGGTCGTTCCAGGAAACAGAACCAGATTCTCAGCGTTTAAGCTGGCAGTCTGAGTTCTGCTAAAGGAAGGAAAAGGAAAGCCTTTCAATGGTGACTGATGTTGACCTCTGCCTGTCTTTAAGCAGGAGAAACATGTGGGTTGGAATGATGCTGACAGCCTGTCAACAGCCACATATGTTTATTCTGGTTTTTGTTTTTTATGTTGTTGTTGTTTTTTTGTTTTGTTTTTTTATTTGGTTTTTTTGAAGAAAGGTTTAGCCTCCTACAGTAGCCTCCCACTAACATTCTGTTTGCATGAATACGTGCCAGTGAATCACAGCTCTAAGCCCATGTGGTGTTTTGATGTTGTGAGCGTGTGCCAAATTCAATAAAACCCACAATTCTGCGATTATTTGGGAACCCTTTGATATGAATTTGCTCTGAAGGGACGCTGGCTTCAGTTTAAAATCCTCTTCGCTGCCAGAAATGTATAAAATCGTGTTTGGAGTTAAAGAGAAGACATGGATTTAGAATATTCATTTCTACACCACGCCAGACTACCAAGCATTTAACTGAGGTATTAACATTCACTATTCAATTTAAAGTACTTTAAAAAAAAAAAAAGAAGAAGATTTAATTGCACTTCGTATTTCTTTGTATTTATCATTTGAGATATTCTCCTGGGTGAACTGCTTTGTTCCAAAGTGTGCGGTTTTATTCTTCTATTCTTTGTTTACATGATATCGTGTGTATCCTTTGTTTCTGAATGCATGGTAGAGCTGAAGGCTAGTTTAGTTGTGTATGTGAAACATTGCTGGTATGATGAAGCAGCTGAGTGACGGCAGAGATTATTATTATTGTTTTGTTTTGTTATTTTTACAGAAATTTTAATTCTTTCTAAATATTCTGAAGAGATTTCAGCACATGCACAGAGAATAAATTCTTCTCAGATGCAATGCAACAACTGTGTTTGCTTCCTTTTTGGAGGTGCATTTATTTACTTTTGCCTGTCCCTTTATTTTATGTTCAAATAGTAATACAGGAGCAGATGTGGGGTTTTTTGTTTGTGTTTTTTCCCCCCCTCCTTCTCTCCCCTGCACACAGTTCTTATCTGACCCTCACATCCTGCATTTTCCCTCCGTTCTTGTCTTCCATTCTGCTCCCACGTTACTGTCTGGGATCTTCCTCCCCCCAATGCTGTGTCCTCTCCACACTCATGCATTTTTGCTTTGGTTGATAACTCACTCTGCCGAAAGCTTTCCAAAGCAGACAGCTCTTTGTAATCTTGACTGAGGTAAGCTTGCGAACAGCAGTCACATTGGCCGTCCCATCAAGCTTGACATGTCACATGTATGCACGTTTCAATCAGAAGGCCGACGTGTGCTTTCAGTTCCTCCTTTGCTGTTTTACTTCAACCAAACGGTTTGAATGAATGAGTGAGTTCCGTCTGTAACGTGATGCATGTGCCATCCATTTATTTTTGAAGTGCATGACAGTCTTTTTGGACAGCAGCATGAAATGTTGGGCATGTTTCTTTAAAAACAAATTGAATGACATGGAACCTAAAACGTTTAGAGGACACTGTTAAAACTCATCAAAAGTCATGCTTCTAATAAATTCTCATTTAGCATTAACTGTAACTTCTGGCCATGAAGCAATCTTTGCACCAGTACACTAGAAGATGGCTGTAAAGTTCACTCTTTGCACTGCATAAATATCAGTCCCAAAGTTGAAACTAATATTAGGTTCAGTCTTCTGAGTTACCCAAATGGATCTTTGACTGTCACTAAAAATACTGTCCTCAAGACTCAGAGGTTTTTTGTTTTTTAACATTTAAAACACAAAACTGCAGAAAACTACCTTCAGTGGCATGTACTGCTAGTAATACTTTGAAAAGGTCTGGTTTCTTAGCCCTATAAACAGGGCACCTGCTAGCCTAGCCCTTTGAGCACTCTAAAGCTCACAGAACTACATGTTGCCCCAAAAAGTTGCTTCTGTTCATCTGGACGTAGCGTTTTCAGTGGGAGAAACGTGAAAGACCATCTCTGAATCGAGGAGGGGGCCTAAGGGTACATCTGTCACCATCTTACAATGCTGTGATTGCGGCCATTCCCCAACTCTCTGTGAATGGTACTCATGGCCTTTGATCAGTGGGCTTTGATCAGTGGGCCTTGATCAGTGGTTGTTGATCAATGGTACAGACCCAATATCTGAATCTAAAACATGAGCACATGTAAGCTTCACATTTCCAGTTTACCGAACCCCACTGAGCAGTCCTTCCTTTAAATCTAAGCTCTCTTCTTCCTCTCCTGTCCTGTCTTTCTTATCTTTCTCCATCTCTGAGCTAAGTTAGCTCTTTCTTTAAAATACAGCAGCTGGACCTTTAGCTGCAACACATTGTGTGACAGACTGCATACGAACAGTTTGCTGTTGTTTGCTGAGCTGATGGAAACGTTGCATTTGAAATTACCTGTGAAAACATTTTATTCCCTTTGTGCTTGTTGGTTGTGCAAAAAAATAAATATATTAAATAAAAACAGCATCCCACTTTTAACCCCTCAATTTGGCACATTTCATCTCTTTTTATATGACATCCTCTGGTGATTAACAAACGAACAGGACTGCCTTTCATGTGTTACTGTTTAGGCTCAAATCAGTTTGACGTCTGGAGGCTCACAGTGATGTGGAATAAGAACTCCCCCTAATGCACTAAAGCAAAAGTAACATGCCTGTTTTAAAAATGTAAGCAGTAGAAAGTAGAAATATTTGTTTAGAAATGTAGGAAGTAAAAGTAAAAAGTAGTTTGTGAAAATAGTCTCAGCCTCTAATCTACTGATTTATGTTTCTGGATGTAAATTTTAAAAGTTTTTGTGGTCTTGAAAACAGACTTGCCAACATTATTGTCATGGTCCTGGGTCTGGTGTCCTAGTGTTTATATTTTTGATAATAATATTCTGTGATTTAGTGATTTTTCATGGTTTAGTCTTTTGTATTCTTTAGTATTTTGGTGATTTCTAGTCTTTAGGTTTGTTACTGTGCCTCCCCCGTGTTCCTTGTGTTACGTCTAGTCATCCTGGTGTCTATGTTTGTGTGTTTCCTGTTTTACTTTGAAATTCCCGTGTCCTGTGTTAGAGCATTCTGTTTTGCTTTCTCCCTGTCTCGTGTGTGTGATTAGTCCCAGCTGTCTTTCCCTCCTGGTCCTCATTCCCTCGTTTCCCTCTTGTGTATTTAGTCCTCTGTCTTCCTCTGTCCGTTGTCGGTTGCTCTGCTGTTCTTCCCCCTGTGTTTCCAGGTTTTAGGTTTTCTAGTTAAAGTTTTAGGTTTCTTGTTTCAGGTAGTATGTTATGTTCAGCTTACGCCAGTTTAGGTTCTTGTTAATTCCTTTCAGTCTTCCTTTGGTTTTGTTTATACTCTTATTCAGCCAAATGAAGGGACGCTTTTCGTTAATATCCACCTCCATCTCTATTGTCTGCATTTTGGGTCCACATTCACCTCATTCCACACTGACGTGACAGTTATTGTCCCAGAATGTAATTTTATGGATCTGTCCAGTCTTAGAAGTAGCGAGTCACTTTGGAAAAATAAATATGTGTGTTGAAGCAATAAATAAATAATTATGTTGCTCACACCATTTCACATATTTTTTTAAAAATATGGTATTAATTCAAATCTTTCAAATACTTACAGTAAAAATAAATTGGTTAGGTTTAGAAAACTACAGTAGTTTCTGTGAAAATACTCAGTACAGTACGCACAAAAGCTAACTAATAAAAAAAAATCCTTTTTTTTTTAAACTATACCCATGCCTGGTACACTTGAAACACCTCTCATAATACTATAAAGTGGTCTAATCAATGACCTTAAAAAATGTTGTATTTTCCTTGACATCAAATACAAAATGTGTCCACATGTCTGCTCTTCTCTTCCTTCCAAGCTTTGACATTTTCTCACATTGCCATTAGAAACACTGAGCAGAAGAGCCAGTTGTACCATTTCCCAGAGGCAGATCAAATGTGGTTGTCTAACCTTACTGCACAATGAGCTAACCTGACTGCATCACCTGTCCCATCATTGTACAAAGATGGGAGCGCGAGCAGTCGCAGCGGCCCGGCGCTCTCCACAACTTAGTGGCTTTCTTTTATTTTGTGTATTTTTATTTCCCTTTTCTTTCGACATGCAGGAGCACTTATGCAGTGTAGTAAAACTGAACTGCTTGCGGTTCTAAACCACAAAAACCTGCACACCAACGCGGACAATGACTGGGTCTCAATTCCCCCTGAGATCCGGAGGGACACGGACTTTAATTTCACTATACCACCGCTGAAGTGGCGTAGGCGACGGAGGCACAGGAAACAGAAGAGAGGGAAGAGAGCAGGGCTGAAGGCTAGGCTACGTGCTAACCCACACAGGCCGGCTATTCCGAGTCTCTTCCTCACCAACTCACGGTCACTAAACAACAAGATGGATGAGCTATGACTGCAGATCACCTCACGCTGTTTGGATTACTGTGTTATGATCATCACAGAGACTTGGCTGGACTCTTTCAACCCAGACACTGAGATTGAGCTAGCGGGCCACGCTACATTCAGAGCGGACAGGAACAAAGAGTCCGGTAAGAACCGAGGAGGTGGTCTGCTAGTGTTTGTAAACAATAACTGGTGTACCAACACCACAGTTAAAGTCATCCACTTCTGCCTGGACATAGAGTACATGATGGTTCAGTGTAGATCCTTCTACTTGCTGAGAGAGCTCACAGCGATCATAATAAGAGCAGTTTATGTGCCGCTAGCTAATGCTAAGTCAGCCATGGAGCTACTCCAGCGCTCCATTAATAAACAGCTAACAACACACCCGGACTGCGCTGTGATCGTGGCAGGAGATTTTAACCACGCAAACCTGAAAACTGTCCTGCCTGGATTCTTTAAAAACGTGAGCTTTCCGACGAGAGAAAACAACACACTGGACCAGGTCTACACCAACATCCCAGATGCTTACAAGGCCACCCCCCTGCCTCATCTCGGACTCTCTGATCATCTCTCTCTGTCCCTGATCCCTGCTTATAAACCTCTAATTCAAATACAAAAACCATCTGAAAAACCAGTACAAATGTGGACCGCGAAGCCACCACGCCCTACAAGACTGTTTTGATTATACTGATTGGAGTGTATTTGCACACATACTCTCATACATCAGCTTCTGTACTGAGAGTGTAACAACAACAAAGACTGTTAAAGTGTTCCCGAACCAGAAGCCATGGCTCAACAGTGAGGTGCGAGCTCTACTAAGAGCACGTGACAGT
>VUQG01002828.1:0-14486 GCA_015106755.1 Etia nguti
CAAAATAACATCTCTGATGGACAGAGTCTCCCACCCCATGCATGTAAATGTTGCTGAACTGCAGAGCTCCTTCAGTGACAGACTGCTGCATCCTAGATGCATGAAGGGGCGTTTCCGCAGGTCCTTCCTCCCTGCAGCTGTCAGACTGTACAATCAGAACTGCTCCCAACAAACATAGAGGTTTACATCAGCGCTGTAACTATTTTATCAACCGATTCACACTACAACCTGGGTTTTCCCTCTTATCTGTATTTCAGTTTATTTAATTTAATAACTGTACAGTACTCTGTTTCTGGTAACCATTTTCCTTTATGTAAATATGTAAAAAAATTGCGTATGTTTCTGTTCTGTGTTCTGTGTACTGTTTGTATATGTGTCTTTCTTGCTGCTGTTACACCCAAATTTCCCCTTGTGGGACAATTAAAGGATTATTCTATTCTATTCTATTCTTCTAAAAAGGCTTGTAGCATAAAGTGACTTGACTGGTCAGTCAGACTAGACAAAATGCTATGTAAATCCAAGTCCATCTCAGGTGATAAAGTATGTATTATCTGTGATGTTATCTGCTTTCCAAAACGACTTTGCTATGTAAAAACTTGCAGCCAGTGTTGCTAGGAGATGTAGAGCACATAGATATCTACCACTGGCAATTTAAGCTAATGGTAATCACAGGAGGGCCATATGCTCCCTGAGCTCAGATTTATATGCAGAGTTTTCAGCATTTGGGGTTAGCGCATCGGTGCTCACAGGTTTCCTGCATGAATTACTTCTTCTTTTTTTTTTTAAGAAGTAAGTTTCATTTAGCGCTGTGTTCGTCCTTCATGAATTTCTATCAATATAACTGCATTATAAAAACATTATTAATATTTCAGAATAGCAATGAATTAAATGATTTTATAATAATGCAAAATGTCATTCTCATAAACCAGCTGTAGACCGCAGGAGAGAGTTGTAGCTCGCAGAGAAAAATATTTTGATGCAGGTAGCATCGAGCCTAAGATCATCTCTTGTTAAAACCCACTTGTACTCTGATCTTTTATGCTAAAGGCTAATTTCAGCCATATTAAAATAAAAAATATATGAACTTTCCCTCCTGCTATCCAGCTATGAATATGATTCTGCTCAGGTTCTAAGATATTACTCTCTGAGATTTGTTTTTACCCTACGGCAATAGAGGTAAATGAAATTTAATTTGTGGTGTTCATAGCATAAAAAAATACATCTGAATAATTCAACAGTTACTTTTCTTTGCAGAACCAGCATCCCGGTAAGGTTGGATAATTCACAGAGCACACAGTCAACAATTTTCATAGTAGAGTCTATGTTGTGAATAATCTGAAGGAAAACGTTAGAATATGCTTTCTGCGTTTTTGTACAGCCCGACACTGAAGAAACAGTATTTCACTTTAACTGCATAAACTTGGAATTGGCAATAGAGTTTCTGAGCCTGAGCTTGAAATAAAGGTGAAAAATGCTTCTCAAAGTAAAATGATGGAAAATTAAAATACACTGTGTCTTGGATGAGTGACTCATCTGCTGAAATTATTATTTTTTAAACTGAACTTCACTGCATCATTTATAGTGAATTCATTTCATTTTAAAATACCTCCATCCACAGGCAGTCCAAACAATGAACACTTTTGTATTATTGAAAGGCAGTTTCTCCATTGGATGCAATTCTTCATGCAGCCGGCACAGCACATCACTGAGGTGTTTTTAGGTGTTTAGATGTTTAAGCCATTCTAAAAAGAATCACGGCTCCTAAAAGTGGCACATATGCTTAACTGCAGTGTGATTGTGTGTTTTAGACTGCGATCCCTTGTCAAACTGTGCATTACAGTCACACTGATTCATCCAAGAACAGTCAGATTTCCTCATTTACTTGCTTGCACCAGTTTCCCAAATTTTGTCACTAACAATTTGACATACTTTCTGTCTCCTGCAAATGAGTGGAAATTATTGAACCCAACAGAAAACAGTGGACTCTATCACGATCCTTGGTGATAGTGACAGATGATCATAATAACTGCTTCACAAATGGCGTGCCATAATAAATGACTATATTTGAATGCTAACCACGTGGATCTGTGCATATAAATTTGAAACACCTTGACTGTGATCAGTAATCTGTGGGACAATCCATCTGTGTAATGGCATATATGTTTCCACTAGATGGCCCTTGCACCCAGCTGTGCTGCCTCTTTAGGATTCCTGTTCATTAGCACTTGATCTCATTACTGCTCAATTCTTGCCCCAGTGAAGGAAAGCAACAGCCACTAACATGCAATGTTTCTACAGAGTTCATATTTGAACTCACAGTCTGATGCCCAATTAGAAAATTAATTAGAAAACCCAGAACTTAGAGCCCAATTGTTAGTTTTGTGAACATTAATTTATTGGATTTTTTTCTTCTGAAGTGTATTTTTTCGTGACTTGTGCACACTGTAATGTTCTTGTACTTGTATACTCATTGGACTGTCCCTTCAAAGGCATTGATTTTTTAAAAAAATGGCATTAATTATTCAGTTTAAATTATTTAATTTATGTAAAATTATACACGAGTACACTGTTAGGAGAAAAAAAAAGTTCAAAATGTGCCCCCATAAACACCACAAAATACGTAGTAAGTCAAAAATAGCCCTCCTCATTGAAAACAACAAGTGATATGCAGAGTACAGTGTGTTCTCCCCATTTGAGGAAGTGGTTTGCTCACTAGACTGTGTCACACGCATTTCTATATTGAAATCATTTTGCTAAGCAACTTGAAGCAAAACAAGCTGCTGCAGTTTTCTGCCCGAATGAACAGTGGCTTGCGCAGTGGACGACGAATTCGACGCACCAAAATCTAAGAAGAACTCTGCAGGATGGGAGATGTCAGTCACTTTCTTGTGCTGGATAGAAACTGTTCTCTCTGCAATGATGGATTCCCCTCCCAAGGCCTCTCATAAACATCTCAGAGCTAAATGCCTTTTTTCCACCTCGCATGACACCCCAGCTCCTGCTCACAATATTACAAGGTTTCTTTTGTTTCTTCTGGAAGCATGGTACCCTGAGATTTTTCCACACTGGCCCACAAGGGGATACTGGGTGTCAGAGGACTGCTCAGCCTTGACATGGCTTCAAGGCACAAGCTAAGCAGCACTGGTAAAGCTGGTACCATTTCTCTTGGTGATTTATGGTCCAGAAACAATGAAAAACATAACAAAAAAAATAAGATAAAGGCTGAATACTCTTCTAAAGGAAACAGTAGACAGCTCAGTGACTGAGAGGAGGAGGATAGTTGGGTGGGGGTAATTTGTCCAAAGTCAAAAAGTCACTGACCAGAGGGCAGGGTGGGAACGGGAGTGTCTGCAGGTGGTATGTGTAGGCTGTCCGGCCTTCATCTTTGCTGGGTCAGTTTACCTCTCAGTCCCCACACGCTGACCCTTTAATATGGGCTGTATCTCCTCTCCTTTCACCCTGGCTTTTATGGCCCCATGTAAATCTCTCTGCGGTAACACAAGCTTGTCAGGCCTCCTCTAGCTCCTTTCTTTTCAACACATTTATCCTCATGGAGAATTCAAAGAGGCACTGCAGCAGGGAGCTGGTATGTGGGCCTATTTGACTTGAAATAGATTGAAAAAGACTGGGGGATGATCAAAAAGGAGAAAGTCCGAAGCGAAACCTTAGACATGGGAACGGCTGGACACTCAAGTGGGCAAGAAAGCCCCGCTCAGATGAAAGGCAGTCGTCCATCAATAAGTCATTAAAGCAGACATGTACACCCATAAAAAAAGAACACTGACAATCACAGTCGTCTCCGACTCGAGTGTGAGTGCGCACGGACGGGGATTGGAAGGTGAGACTGATGTTTGCCTTGAAATTCATAAAGGATTAGATGAAAATTGAGGAAAAAGTCAAATGAGGAAGTAGTGAGCACCATCTGGTGGATTTTGTTTTGATGGCCCTGGCTGCTCTTAATTCACTCTGCGTGTGAGGAGGAAAACACCTAACAACTTGTGGGCTTTCTATTTGTAATAAGGCTCTGTTGCAGCAGGGGAAAGTCAGTGCACAGAGGTCACTAACTGCTCAGACAGGACTCCCTTTTACAACATAATGTTTGGCTATAAAGTACCACCCAGGGCGGTCTGTCGGCTTTATGTCTTTAGAGCTGTTTATGCTCTATTTATAGAAAAAGAGAAGAACATGGATGAATTAACAAACAAAAACACTGAAATTATGACATTTCTCTCCAGCTGCTGTATGTGTGTGTCTTTGAGCATGATTCTCTGAGGGAAACGTGAGGCAGCCACCTTTAAAGGCCTATAATTTTATCACTTGTGGTCCAAACAGGCGTCTGTGACCGTGATCTGTCTTAGTTAACCAATAAGAGATATAATAGCCTGACAGGGGTCACACCAGCACTCACTCATGTTGCTAATGTCACACGTTGAATCCAGGAAGCTTCTGGGGGCGAGCATATAACAAAATTTACTGGGCAATAAATTCTGCTGCTTTGGAGAGTATAGTGGCAGCACCGTGTTACGTTTTATGCCATAAAATCTGTGCGCTGGGAGAGTAAAATTGCTGCAAAGGTTAGGAGGTTGCAACCATAAAAACACATTTCCCGATGTTTCATAGCTGATATAATTGCATTTTTGCAGCTATTTCAGTAATAATGTGTGATATCAACCTCGGGACGCCTTAATAATTTAAATAGGGCTGTAGCTGCAGAGCTGTTGTACGTATCACCTTTCCAAATTGCTTTGTATTTTCCCAGTGTAACTGCCACAAGGTGTTATGCATCACCTCAAAATTACAGAGGAATAAGTGTACTCAATAAGTCTGTGGATTGAATCCTAATCATCTAGACTTTAGCTCTAAGCCATGTAACGATTTGAAAATAGCTTTGTTGCAATTATTGTGTGAAATACTCAGCACCAAACAAAGTCATTTACAAAGGCTTTCCCCTTTCAGCCATTAGGTGCGGGTCACTTTAACTGCTTACTCTGAGGTCTTCGTGGCTCTGTGCTTGTTAGGGCTTTAATGAGTTGGAATTCCCTGAACAAACGCTGGGAAGAGCTCTCGTTTCCGTCTTTCACCGCGGGGTCAGTTTTCTTTGTTTGTTTGAAGGGTCCTTAACACAAAATTTGACACAGCAGCCTAATTCTAATTTAGGGGTCTCAATTAACCCAAAGGCCCCAAAATGTAATGCTATTACTTTTAAAGCTTCGAAAGTCTCTATTGTCAACTGTGTGTTTTGGAAAAAAGTGGACCAGCTAATACCACAAACCGGCGTACAGAATGGGATCAATAGCAGTGTGTCTGTGAAGTACTATACAAATGTATTGCTTTTAACAATAATCTGTTCATTAAAGGTGTTTTAACTTAGTTTGAGGGTTATGCATCTTACTGGAAGTGCATTCAAATTTATTATTACACCTGTTGTCAGAGATCTGACATAGAGTAAATGTTTGCAAATGCACCAGCTAGCCAAATGTACATGTGCAACATGTTTGATTTGAGACAACGTGGCTCTGTTCAGTATTATCAAATGTGGCGTACTGGAAGGACACTAATGAAAGTATCTGAAGTGAGGCAGGGAGACATTAGAGTTGGTAAAAAAAAAAAAGAAGCTTTTTTTGTTGTTGTTGTTGTTGTTGAATTTTGGCTGCATATCACTCTTCTCTGCACTCTGGGGTTGTGATTATCTAATTACAGTTTCCGTTTAGGCGATAACTGTTTCACGTGACTGCCTCAGCTCGCGCTTCTGTACACATGCAGAATTTGATCTCTGATCTCAGGGTTTTTGGTGTAAATAAGACTGAACTAAAATAGAAGTACTCTTGAAGAACAGGTGGAACATGCAGCTGCTTCAGGTGGCAGAGTAGGAATTTCTGCGGTTTTGACACTTTCACGACTCTCAGCTGCGAGAATGAAATGCTAACTCTGGATACATGAACGCAGAAGGATGGACACAGCTCTAGTGTGAGCATGGGATGAGCGTGTTAAGTGAATGCATCGTGAATGAGTGACAGTAGTAGAGCACATGTAGCTGGTCTTTTCCTGCCTTGCGAGCGTCTAATGGTGCGGAGAGCATATCCCGGTGGGGGAGACAAACACTATGGCTCTGCTGCCAGATGTGCTGTCAGGTCTGTATTGTCAGCAGCAACAAAGCACACACCAGGCTCAATGGTCGTAGGATATTCACATTTAGAGTGAGATGTGCTGCCATTTACATTTATGCTGCTTGTGCCTGCCTGCCCACACTGAGCAATATAACAGTGCCGTTTGTTCTCATATTCAGTATTTAAGGCGTATTTTTCCCAAAACAAGAAAGCCATGTGTAAAATTTTACATTTTTCTTGTATACTTCCCCTCATTTGAGAAATTTATTTTTAAAAAATTGTATAACAGCCTTGATAGAATTCAGCAAAAGGCTGCATGAGAATCTAGAAAATTACTTTTAATTTTCTCAGATAAGTTAATTTGTACTTGAACTGGTAAAAAGTGCCCTCTTCACTGGTTTAATTTTTGCTGTGAAATGCAATTACCCACCCAGAAATAAAAAGAATGAATTGAAACGTGTTCTACATACTAACATACACCCAGAGAAACGTGAACACACCATATACACACAGACACAACACGCCCAAGGGCACGCTCACAGACAGGCACACAAAGAAACATAAATACTAACACACACACACACACTGCCCCATTACTGCAGAAGGATCGGCCATCTGCCCCCAGCAGCAGCAACACAATGACCAGATCAGTGGAGTCCACTAATGAGCAAGCCTTTTCTGCTGTTAAAAATTCATTCACTGCCTCTTGCTGTCAAACAGCCAACAGGCTCTACAACCAGAAACCAGAGTTCATCTGAGGAGGCTGCTCTGCTTGTTTCAAAAGCAGCAGCTCAGTTGCTTTAGTGCTGATGACTTAATCACCTGTGGCGGGTTTTTCTTTTTGTTTTTAAGGAACACATCCAAAAGATTGACTTTTCTCTGACTAAGATATAAAACCGTTTATTGCGTAAAAATTCATGGCACAATACTCTGCACCCGTGTCAACAAGACGGAGCTGGTGTTTTGACACAGTCTGACGCCAGAATAGCAGAGCCAGGAGGCGAAAACAAGACTCACTCATATTTTCAAACCTCTCACGCAATCTGAGATGAGGGAAGTGCGACTCTAGCAGACTAGGGCTACTGCAGTATCTCGTGATCTGTGGCGGTGTGGGGGTGGGAGGTGCAGGGAGGTTATTGATCTCGCTGTGGACATCTGTGGCATCTATCAGGAGAACTGTCAGTCGTGAGAGAGAGGAAGTGAGGGCACAGTGGAGTGGTTTTATGTGTGTACGTGTGATACAGCGGGCAGACAAACAACAGCAAGACAAACAGGTTCACTAAAAGTTCACCCTGTTTCTCTGCATGTCTGACATAAGCAACTTGTTTTTGTTTCGCTTGGTCCTCTTTCTGTTTATTTCTCTTTCTCTCCCTATGGAGCCCTGCCTTGCTTCCTCCCACTCGCCGCACAGAACATTGAAAGTTAAAGGGTTTACTTACGCACGAGGTGCACTGAAAAAAAAGAAAAAGCAGCAAAACAGATAAGCTGTGCATCTGTAGCTATCATTTAATTATCAAGGCAGTGAAAAATGGCCGTGCGCTGGCCACAAATAATAAATGATGCCGAGAAAACTGGCTTCAAATTCTTTTGCAAGCTAAGCTGCTGGCTGGCAAAAACATTTTATCCAGACGTTTGCTTGAAGCTTCAAGATTATCTGTTGCAAAAGAAAAAGCAACATGAGTAAACTGCGATACTGAGTTTCTCACCACACATCAGTTCGATAAGTTTCCTCTGTGGATGAGTTTGGGTTAGATATACAATTTCACAGGACAGAAGAGAGACAAGTCGAAGATGGATCAGAGGAGCTGTGAGAATTATGCATTACATAAGCAAACATAAAATAGATTCTTTAAAAAACTTGATTTATGACATCTTGTTGCCTCAAGTGTTACAAAGCTGGTGTACTATCATTATCTATGTAGGAGAAATAGAAAAGCCCTGCAGAGGATTTAGAAGCCTGATGATGGAAAAAAAAGAAAAGATCTTTCTTAGTGTATTATGATGGCAGCTTGCCGCCGGGCTTTAAAACGCAGTAAATGTTATGAATCATGGGGAATGAGAAATAAGAAAAGGTTGGTGTGCTTGGCATGCCAGGAAGGAAAAAAGGTAAAAAAAAAACTAAAAAAAACAAGCAGTAGGTGTTGCATGAGTCACCATTACTGGAGCGCTGTTGGAGGTCTCATACATGGTGAGTAAGACTAATAATAAGTCTGAACAAGGGAAAGGTGAGTAAGATCAACTTACAGGTGGAAGAGAAAGTCTGTTTACCTTTGCATTTCACGCCATCAGAGGCAGGTATTATAGTCAGGACATAAGGTCCTTTAAGAGATCAATGGGTTACATGATAAAGTTGGATTAAATTCCAGTGCTGACCTGAATAAAGCCAGCTAATGTGTTTGCATCTTCTCCCTTTACCTGCATGGGTTGTAGCGTCCTCCCTCGGTCATGCATGTCTGTGGACAGGGTGGGTCTGTCCACAGACATGCATGTTAGGTTAACTGGGGTGGATATGATTTATGAGTGTGATGGTCTGCCTGTCTGTCCAGGTTGGCCCTGCGACAGACGGATGACCCACACGATGACAGCTGGAATGAGCTCCATCACTACTTCCACCATGAACTTGATAAGTGATTAAGGAATTAAACCCATAGATGGGTTGACACATGGGTAAATACATATTCTTTCTGCAAAAAAATAAACTAATACATCAATAAATGAATCAGTAACACTCTTGTGTCAGTGCCTTCTTTGCAAAATGTCTGAAACGGTGATGTCAAAACTGGCCATGGTGGAACGACAGGACGGACGGACGAATGTTAAGGTTGTTTCCACATATGATAGCAGTAAAGTCAGACAAAGCCGGAACTATTTAGACGATTATTGCAATAAAGAAATGAAGAAGTAATTTGGTTACCAAACAGCTGTAAATAGACATCCACACAACACCCACTCCGAATTCACACATCAGTGTAATATCAGTCTGGTTTTCTTATTAATATCAACAACACTTTGAAGTTGTGTCAGTCTAAGTGTAAACTCTGTGTCATTTGTTGCATTAAACCTGTGATGTGAGCCCTTTATTGTGTTGTGATTTAACTCAATAGTGTCAGTTAACACATGTCCGATGTCGGCACAACTTACTATCTTTCAGGCAGCTTTTTCAGGCAGCTGATGGTTATTCAACCTGAAAATGTTTGCTGGGTTAATTACATAGCTGCACCTAAAGGGCAATTAGCTTAGGTTAGCCTGACTACTGGAGGAAGTGGGAAAAGTCTGTCCAGTGATTAGAATAAATAAAAACCTACCACTACCATTAAAGCTGAATCACTGACACATCAAACACCGTTAGAGTGAAACAACTGTGGGGCAGGCAGCTCGTTATAAAGGTCAGTTAGCTGAGGGGGGCTGAAGATTGAGGTGATTATTCTCTATAGGTCACTAAGAGCAATCCTTTTCACATGGATTGCATTCAGTTCTTACTTCCAGCTGTATATTTAAAATGCGTGCACCTGCACCAATACTTAACACATTAGGGATTTGTCAAGATTTTGCTTTTGCTCTGCGAACAAATTTAAAGCTGTCATGTCGGTGCTATAACCCAATTTCTTGGCATTTTGGTCTAAAAGAGCAGCTCTCCGACCCCCCACCTGCTTTTGTACTTGTCTTTTACTCTGTAATCGCTTCTGTTAGTGTGTTTGTTTTGCGTCATTTTAATGTGAAACTTTTATCTTGAGCCACGGTCCACATCTCACAGGAATTTTCAAAATTCACTGCCTTGTTTATTAAAAGCCAAGCTTTCTTACATTTTTATGCCATTGCCACTGAAGGAAGCGCTTCAGAAAAACATGCCATTCTGGCTTCCAAATCAACTTCAACTTTTAAGATTTGGTCCACAAAGCAAGAAAATATTAGTAAATAAGTCCCATTGTCGTCACGCTGTCATACGCACCAGTTTGACACATGGTTGCCACAAAAAAACAATATCTATTTTAACCACTTGAATATGTGAAAGCAGACAGAAAATATTTTTAAAGTGCTTTGTGACTGGATGATTGCCAGTCAGTGAGTCGTGCTGCTAGTCAAAAGCAGAAGTCCCAAATAAATGTGCTCTATGCCCTCTCTGTCTATCTCCTTTATCCAGACAACATAAAACATCCTTTAAGGTGAGAAATAGAAGGATATTGCCCTCCCAAAATTTGATTGTACATCATCAACTTTATCAAACGAGTTGTCTTACTGTGAAACGATTGAACAGCAACAGAGTTTGAGTTTTGTTTCATTCTCGTGTGTAAACCTATAAATTGTTCAAAGAAAATCTGTTTCTTTAAACTTTCCCTGTCTTGTGCGGTGGGTTTAAAATTGCAAAATGCATTATCTTTATGGTTCTTGATAAAACTTCTTTCATATTTTTTTCTAATGACTGTCACATGTAATCTTATCTTGTGACATTTTCCGGAGTGGACATGGAAACGTTTTTTTTTTTGAAGAAAAGGGAAGTGATGTTTTTGTTTTGTCCACATCAAATGCTTGAGACTTGGGTGAAATTGAAATGTCACTTCATTAGTTTTGTTTTTTGTTTTTTGTTTTTTTTCCCAATAAATTTAAGCCAAAAACGCATCATATACATGTCATATACATGAGGCATATTTCAAATAAATGATATACTCATCTCTGGCTTAGAAGTAACTCCTTAGTGTGAAACCTCACAGTGATACTCAAAAGCACCTTCTTTTCTCCAGCACGCTGTCTCAACATCTGCTAATATATGTGTCAAAGTCACCTAATTTTGTCAGATAACATATAGAACCAGATGGAAGGCTCCCTGGAGGGAGAGGGGCCCTCATTAATTCTATTTTGCTGTGTACACACACACACACACACACACACACATGCATCAGCCTAAGACATAAGCAGCTTGTTGATACCACAGAGAGTAGTTCTTACAGATCCAAAGCTGCCCTGAAGGAAAGAGGCCCATGATGGATCACACATTGATTTGATTTAAAGTGAGGGTGAAAGCCGACGTCCATGCCCTCTGCCAGAGAGGTGAACCGTGATTGAGCAATGGCTGTCCAGAGGGTTCACTCAGGAAACTGTAAGTGGACAGGCTGGACCTGCTGCTAACAATCACCTTTTGTACAAATCAGCTGGAAATGAATTGTTGATTCACAGAGTGGAACAATAAGAGAATTCCAGCTGCAAGATATTTAACCACACCATGTCTGAGCTGTCACGTCTTGGAGACAAACACAGAAATTATTTGATTTTTTTCAATTGGCAGTCATTAAATATTAAATGTTTCGCATGCAATGAACGTGCCCAAGCCTTACCTGAGATTCTTCTGTTTACACATAATAATAATTCTGGTGCCGGCTGGGTTACTTGTCTAACGTCTTCCCCACCTACACACAGTGGTGAATCATGGCTTTGAAATCCAAATCGGTGTCCTTATCAGCAGTGAGGAGCAAAAAGAAAGTGTCCGTCATACAGAGAGATGTTTTTCTGTCCTTTTTTCTTTTTGCATAAAATAGATAAGCTGTGTTGTTTACACTGTTGGAAGAAGAATTCAAATAATTCACTTAAACACTTAATATATTATTTGATATTAGTACACTGGTTATAATGGTGTGGCAAATAAACAAATGCTGTAAATACAGGAAAGTATGTACAGTTTGTGCAGGCATTATGTGTCTATGTGACTGTAAAATTAGCAATTTAATGCTTTAATGCTGTAGAGACAGTGTACAATACATGTTGGTGTTCTAGTATGATTATCTATAACTCATGAGTAGTACAGATAGAGATACGCTTACCAGCCTTGACTACAGTTCTGTTTGCATAACAGAATTTAAAATCCTAAAAGTAAAGAAATGTGGTGACTACAAAGCACAAAAATTCCCTCTCTCTTTGTAGTGACGTAGAAGTATACAGCAAAACAGCAGTAAACAGAAATGATGTAGTTCCTTAGAAATGAATCAGACATTATCGTAGCTGAGCATATTTTCATTTTACCGCTGGTTGTTTGTATGCGTTTCATTTCTGAAAATCACTGTGTTGCTACTCTCGTTTCTACCACTTGTAAAAGCCTTTACTGTGTGATGCCAGGAAAACCCCTGTGATACACAGGAACTGATGTGATTTGCAGCTGCAATGTGTCTAAAACAAACAGAAAATAAAACAAGTGCTAGAAGAAAACAAAACTAAAAAAATGTCAGTACTTTCCACACAGTTTGACTGAGAGATGATCCACTAAAGAGTTCTTTAGCAGCCTAGATGGGGACAAATTAAAGACAAAGCTTTAATAGACTAGCACATGGTCGAGTGTGAAGGTTGCCAGTAGTGTCCAATAAACACTTCAAAACACACAAGGTTTATCTAGATACAAGACCAAAGTAAACAGTGAATCACAGCAAGACATGACACCAGCCGAAACACACATCCTGCTCTTACTGTCATACAGATGTTATTGATGATAACCCAGAAGCTTTGTTGACACTCCTGATAATGACACATTCTGCCACCTGCCTGGGGGCAGTCCTTTCTGGCCACCACAGCTCAAAGCAAATATCTAAGTGTCTCGCTGCTTGACAGATAATAATCAGTCTAAACAATATGAGTTCAGAGGAACTTGCTTCCACCTGGGGCCTGAAAAACTTCTGTCTGTCTCCAGAAAAGCAACATTTTATCACACCCTGCTCTTCAAACTCATGTGCAGTGCTGACCTGCTGCTAATAATTCACGGTTTGTCAGAAGAGAATGTACTTTGAGCAAATGGACCCTTGAATGCTGAGATTATCATTTTCAGAAGAACAAAGAGAACAAGCACTAAAACAAACAGCATCTGTCGTATGCTGATCAATACCCTTCCTGTGGGAATGCCGCGCTATTGGTATGCTGATAGAGTGACCAGTGCCCATCCTATATCCTGTCATAAACAACTCTGAAGCATGCTCCTGCTAAATAATCAAAGTCCAAAGACCGGATGCTGGTCTAGGCACAGCAAATCCACATGTATTATTTACTCCTTACTTTTGTTTACACAAAAACACAATAATCCTCACAGATTTGGGGCACTAGGGGGTAGGGTAGGCCCAGTATCAGCAGAGGGATCTATGGACTTTGCAGTTTTTAGAAAAGAAAAGAATTCAATTGTGCTGAGAAAATAAACCCGAAGGCAGCTGAGTACAAAGGGCCTTGACTCCCAAGCGAGCACCTTTAGGAATCAACCGAAGAGTTGGTTTGAGGGGGAAACTCTATCATAAGGCTGAGGGAGTACTGACGGTCGGTTTGTTTAGCTCTAAATCCTGCTATTTTTTATTCACAAGGGGTGCTCCCGGTCTGCCTCAATAAAAACATGAGAAGAAACAGTGTCGTGACTCCCTCCAATAGCATTAGGATGCTTCTTTCTTAAATAATGCACATTTCAGACTAAGTGCTTCCTTCGTTTCCATATCCTTAGTATCAGATGAAAAACCTTTGACATCGCCAGAGCTGAAGAAAACACTCAGCAAGTTCACCTGTGTTTATTCCAGGTGAAACAGAAAATTGGCACATCATTGGAATTGCTTCACAAGAGGCTCCAGTGTAATCGGTAGACTATGATTAACTCATGTGACTCATAAATTGAGAACCAAAGCAGAAAAACAAAAATTTTGTTGTTTTACAACCCGCTGCCCTTTCCTGGAGACAGTAGGAAAAAGAACATAAAACAATTATTTGCTTTGTGTTCGCTTCAGGCAGTTAGTGTAGACAGTGTCATTTTTAAGACAGGGCGGCACCACGTGGGCGGTGAAGCATCCCTCTGGCCAAGGCTGATATATATATATTCCTCCTGTGGTGCTTTGTTCTGGTCTGGTGCTGGACACTCGCTCTGGACCGGAGAGTAATGTCACTCATCACAGGAACCTCTCTCCATCGATACACAAATCCACCTTGTCAGTTTTCCATCAGTGGGTTTAAATAATGAATGAAGCCCGTCTCCTTGTGCTGAGTGGTGCTATAAATCAGCACTAAAAGCAAACTGCCCAAGGCAATACAATAGGTTTTACAAACACACACACACACTCCCTCTGTGGAAAGCTTAAAATGCTATGTTTTTGCAGAATGATCTGACGCTTGGTAATGCTTATACCTCGCTATGTTTAGTCTGGTGCTGACCGGCAAGATAAAATAACATCATTTGCGTTTCATTTTGCAAATGCACTTTTTGTGCTTCAGCTTTTTTCTAAAAATATTACAGCATGATGACTAAAAAGCCAGCAATTCCCAGAAAAATATGCCTTTTTTTTTTTTTTTACAGCTACAAATTTGGTTGGAAACTATAAATTAGTCAATTTTTTATGTTGTGTGGCCTAATTAGTTGCAATTCAAAATACATTA
>VUQG01002828.1:14506-40293 GCA_015106755.1 Etia nguti
TTGTGTGCTGGTTAGCATTTCTGAGATAAACTGCTGCTAAAAAAAACCTGCAAAACGTTTGAAGTTCGGAGCAGCGGTTGAAAAGACAGTCTGGCATGGCATCAGGTTTATTCCCTCTTTCCCTTCTGTGGTCACTCGACCCTGGAAAGCTTATCTACTGTCATCTGGTCTATTGTTTCTGCTATCTGAGGTGATCAGTGCTGAGCTGAGCCTCTGTTCACATTTGAGTCCCCCCCTCCTTCCACATCCACACGGGCCAGATGGAGGACCTTCACCTGCGGGGACCCTGAAAGAACACTCGCTGTGATCTTCTGTCGTATACAAATGGAGGAGAGGGATCTCCCTCAGTGTCTGGAAAAAAAAAGTAACTCAGGGAACTCTTTCAGAAAATGATTTACATTCCTTCTACAGCAGGTCTCTGATGTGCAGAGGCAGTGGAAGTTATATAACCTTGTTTCTTTGAGAAAACTTGCAAAGAACAGACTTTCAAATGAACATCTAAACTGCCATGCAAATGAACCGGTTTTAATCATCCACACAAGCAAATGTGTGCTTGTTTTTTGGTTGGTTTTTTTTTCCATAACGTACTTCCACTCATGACAGATAAACTCCACTAGGCACTGGAGGCTGTTTTGATAGTATTTTAACACTGTTGCAAGGCAAAACCACAGTGGAGACGTTGCTGAAAAAGGAAAAGGAACCCCGGTTGCATTTATCATGGACTCATAGAAAACACCCTTCCTATGTAAAAACTGGCTGCATTTCTCAAGCGGCTGTAACTTGCCTTGGATCTGCGCCATGTGTGGATAAATTTCTCTCCTAACTGCTTGAGGGCAGTGTCAACCATTTCACTTTTTATTGGTTCATGCCCTTGTGTCTAATTCTGCAGGGACTCCATGTCAGGACAGGCAGCAGCAGGATTCGGGGTAATCAGCGTGAAAATGTGCTGGAGTAAAAATTGCCTGCTTCCAGTTGTCGCCCACCAACGTTGTCAGACCAGTGGCTGAGGAGTAAGCTTGTTAGTATCATGTAGGAAATACGAAAATAAATCACTTGGGCCTCATGTTGAAGGCATAACGCTTGTGTATTGCTGTCCTACTGTGACCCCAAATTGACTTCATCGCTGCAGTCAGAATGATTAACATATTTTAAACTCACTTTAACCCCTCAGAAACGGATATTTAAAGGTTCGTTTCAAACCCACTGGGCTAAATGTTACAAACTCTTTCTCTAATTGCGCGCAGACACTCATCATTGTGCTGATAAGATTTGGGTGCACAAAGCGATGAAAAAGACAGAAGTCAAAAGACCGCAGATTAGAAGTTAATTTCTCTCCAGAGTATCAAACCCGTGCTTCCATCCAATTAATCAACATGGACATGAATTTGCAGTGTAAAGACTCTCTGCACACCCTTGCATTTAACACTGATTTCACCAAGTTATCGTGACCTCGACTGAGGTCGAGTTCTTTAAAAGGGCCGGCAACGCATGCAACCCAACAGCAAAGTAGGAAGTTTAAGAGGGTGCTTTCCAAAGATAAGGAGCAAGCTTTGTCTTTAAAGTGGCTCTATTGTTCAAACTCGATCCCTTTCCCCAAATACAAACACAGATACCAAGCAAGCCGGATACTTTTACAACATTTTTGAGGAAATATAATCATTAATATGTCTTTGTGCCAACAAAACTATATTCCTCTGACAATGACAGCCACTGCGTGCCATTCGATTAAAGGAGAAAAAAACAGTCTTTTGTGAGGTTACGGTCATTTCTGTAAAAAATACCTACTTTTACGATTAAAGTCATGTGATCAGTTTTAAGAGTATCAGTTCCCTGCTGTCATGTTTTACACACTGAGGCTTGATGCGTCTTGTCTTGACACAAGACAAAACCCAAACAAAGGCGCAGAGAGCAAGAAGGATGAGTCTCTCGTGTTGGACGAGAGCCTCCAACCACCCAGCCCCCACAAGCAACCTTGTCCCTTGTACAAACCTTCACGATTAAGAAAACAAAGCGTACCCTTACAGAGCACTGACTGATAGACAGATAAAGATGTTATGGATTCCAGGGTAAATAATGCATTGAAATATGTGCAAACATGAAGGAATGAATTCAGAGGATATTAAGTCATTTAAAAACACAAAGCTTCAGTCCTTGTACATTACAGAGGCCTCCATGACCTGTTCTCCACAAAACAGATGTAATACTTACTATACATGATTCATATGGCTCTGACAGTGTGAATACGGTCAGGGTAAAAATATCTGATGCAACAACAGCACTGTAATAACTCAAGGATGTTTCTGAAGCACCAAATTCAACTGCCAGTGAAACCCTGCTAGTACATTTGTAAGCACACACAGTTCTTTGCATGTACAGGGAGAAGCTACACACAGACCACATTTAATTTCTCAGACAAGAGATTAAAGGTATTTGAGTTACCAAAACCTTTGGTATATTTACGGGCAACACCCAAAGTCAGCTTCAATAACAAAGGGTGGATGTTATTTTCTATGTGGTGATTTTAAAAAACGTGAAGGAGATATTTGAGCAGAGCTATCATTATGAAAAATTATCCCATGTCGACTTGCTGAGGGGGGCCGGGATGAGTTGGAACTGGAGGGCTGGCGTTGACTGAATCGCACCGCTCATTCTTCTCTTTATCTCACTGGCATTCTTCTGCCTCATTTCAATAGCCATTCTTTACCAAAGAGCCCCCTTTGCTGCTGTTCACACTTCTAGTGATTTGTATTCTAAGTAGCTCAGAGATCTTTTGTATTCTGGGCCGATAGCAATCTGAATCCTCATGCTGACATGGGAGGCTGGAGATATCCTCCTGGAGCCAGAAAGGGTCTTATTTATTTTGAGTAGTGAGATCTGTTTTGTTTAAATCCTAAAAAGAAAAAAATGGCAAGCTCTGTGTGCACACATATTCCACAAATGATGAGAAGGGTAAGCTCTAAAACAGGATAGATTGCACTGAATGGTTAATGCCTAGGAATTTAATTTTCTTATTTACATTTAATAAAAGAGATACCAATAAAATTAATTAAAAACTCAAAAAGCACCAAACTGAATGCCAACTAACAAAGAAGACTAGCAAAAAGTTTTGTGTCGTCCATCCGCAGGTCCATACGTACACCGAATATAAAAGATGGATGTGGACGAGAAGGTAAGCCAGCATCAGCTAGCAACACCTTGTCAGCTTAGTTAGAAGATGCACCTGTTATTAACTGTGACATTGGTCATATTAACTGAGAAGCTAATAGAAAATAGGTGCTCACTCAACAGACCTGTGCAGATGTTTTGAGCCACCACCCATTTCTTTATACTTTCCTAGATAAATGGGAAATAGGTGCAAATATCAGCGGAAATACTTGATATAAGCCAAAGTTTGGACTATTTTAACATGCTTGAAAATCAACATTTGGTGAGACGAATTCTCCCTGTTTCCCTGGCTTAAAAATGGCTTCGTCACAGCCCCCAGATGGGAACCACATGCCTCTCTCGGGTTTTGTGTCAGGTCCTTGCTCGATTTTTCTTTAGATTTCTTAAGAACACAACCTTCAGATGCTGTTTATCTGCTGAAGATATTTTTTGAGACCTTCGACTTCTTCATTTATTTTCTACAGTGCTTCTTCAGTTTCCTCAATTTTTAAAGGACTGCCAAATTTTCAGTAAATACATTTTCGGGAATCACCTACTGGTGCACAAACACTGTTTTACGTCAAACTGTGTCATCTTTGGCATTTTCATAGATCCAACAAAAGAAATGGGCACAAATTGTGTGTTTTGTGACAGGCTGCAGGCAACAAAGTGCCTGACGATTACGTATAGAGATAACACTGGTTCATGTCTTGATTTAGGTTCTTTTTCTTTGTGTGAATGATTTATAGGTCACTGTTGGGTGGATAGACAAACTAAAAAATTCCTCTGAAGATGGTCAGGTACAAGGACTCGACTGAAAATGAGCGAAAAAGCAAACAATGCCAAATACAGAAGGGGCGGTGGCTCAAGATTTGATGCCGAACGTTCGGCAGTTAAGAAAATGAATGGAACTGATGAATGAAAGTTTAAATGAAAATTTGATTACCAGGAAAACTAAACAGCTTATTGTAGTACAATTTTTCAGCACAAGTGAATGGAGAAAAAAAAAAAAAGCCAGAGATGTCTCTGACTGAGAAACCAATGGTGATGCACTCCATTAATTTAGCAACTTAATTTAAAACATTGCCATGCCTTTGAGCCCGTTCTGATTTACCACTTATCTTTTATTTTGAAAGGGCCACACTGTTTAAAATGAGCATCCCATTGTGCTAAGAGGATTTGAAAGTAGAAACTGAGACCATAAACCTTTTAATGAGGTCACAGATCAAGGGAACATTTTCTATTCCCTTCTAAACAATGGGACTTATTTTTGGAATTAAAGGAGACACACTTCCCACATTGGTCATTAGAAAAAAATGTATGCATTTCCACAAGCCTCACTTTTTCAGCAAGATTTGCAAAACATGAGATTTATGAGAGAAGCTACGTCACCTGGCTTCACTCATGACCACACCACAACGGTTTATGCCAGTAAGCACTCATCACCCTTTTCATCATTGAATGGTTGTTATCAGTTGAAAGAACTCCTGTAGATGTCATTAGTGCCTGCCTATTGAGCCACCTTGCAGGCTCAATAGGCAGGTATCACCTAATTTGATGGCGGTTGTTCTGCCTTGCTGCACAACAATAACGGGTTGGATATTGCCACTTTCAAGCAGTACAGTGCCTAAAACTAAAGTCTGCATGAGGGTGGAGGAGGGGTGGATGCGACATAATTAATGACACTTACATGTGAGACTTCAGTTTGAGACCACAGATATAAAACACAGGCATTTTGACTATGATGTTACTCACTGTTTTTAGGCTCCACATTTTGAAGCCTTGGCGTTAGCATCTCGGCCTCCATCACATTTGGTTTGTCACAATATTTAAATAACAAGGTTGACTGCTAAACTATTAACTAAGGCTAGCAAGATTTGTAAGCGTGACGGATCCATAACTTGCACGGGTGCAATGGACAGACAAATATTTCCTTATTAGTCCTAAATAACTGGATAATAAAATGACAACATCTGATTCTGCAAAACTTAAGCACAAATGTCTTGGGCGGTAAGTCATATTAATTGTCAGATAATTCTACAAAGAAATGCAAAGAAATGCAAAGACCACAAACATGATGCAAAGACCACAAACATGATGAAGTGGGACAGTTCAGTGAGTCAAATTAGCAGAAAGCTATCGGCTATGGTCCTTGTGTAGGGACACTTACCAATCAAAGCAACTACGTCTTTAACTTCAGTATCCAGACTCACCCACTGTATAGTTGTTTTTGAAAAGGTACTAGGCTGTAAACATGGGCTTTAATGCTGCTACTTGGTTATTTTAACATAGGTGTCTATAGGGCATTTGGAGAAAACCTCACATGGCCATTAGAGTTCTTTGTTTTTCTGCTTTGGCTTAATTTTTCAGCACCAAAAGAGAAGATTAAGACTCATTATTTGGTTATATTTAGCCAACAAAAACTACTTAGTGGTGAGAGTTTACAAGCAATGCCACTCTAGGTCTCCTACCTTGTTTTGCGCTTATCACCTATTAGAACGTAATAAGGCACCTTCTGGACTGTAAGGACACCCATTGGCTAAGCCTATAAGAGTTCTTACCATTTATAAAGACCATTCAAGTGTGGGGTGACATTTGAAACCAGCACGGGCAAGACTTACATCAGACACTGCATGAGCTACTACAACAGAAGTATTTCTTAATTCTTGCTCCACTCTCAGCTGGTTTCATTAATAACTGGATTTGCCAACTTGCTCCCTCCACTGACCTGACTGAAAACAGCCTATGATAGATTATAATAGATTGATGCTTTATCCAATAGCCTGCTAAGTATCTTTTTTAAAGTGTCCCTCAAAAAGCATAGTTTAGACTGCTGCAGCTGAATGTTTTTCAGCTGTGTAATTTCAAAAACCTTTAAATCCACAATCCACAAAACCTTGGAATTGAAAACAGGCCTTGGGAATGTAAGCAAAATCTTTGGTTTTCAACCTACAAAAGCTTGAGAAAGAAAAATAGTTCTGAAAATATCTTCAAAAAGTGAGTCATTAGAATTCCCCTCTGTGGCGAAAGTGATTTATGGAATGTAGAAAATTAAATGCTCTGTGTAATTCAGCACTGAGATGAAATCCAGCAGTTCTGCTTGTGGACTGATAACAGAACAACTGTCTCCGTCTGAACGGCATTGATAACAGCATCATACCAATACAGTGGCCTTTCTCTGAGCTGCAGGTTCCCCTTGTTTCCTCCCCTCAGGAGTCCAGCTGCATGGGGATCTGAGAACAACAAACAGGATTAATCTACAGCAGAGCTTCAACGCGTAACCGTTTCAATCGGTTTAAGTTATATCCAGTGATGTGTGATTAATATCTCTAAGAATATTGATCTGTGCTATTTACTACAATTGTTTCATTTTTACTTTTACACGTACCGCAAGCTGCACACACTACTTCACACGCTATAGCTACAGAAAGTGAAAACATAAAATGCACATCTCTGTCTCTGCCGCACTGCCGTGGATTTTACAAATACATCAAGGACAGAAAAATGCACAAGCCTTGACTGAAGGGCTACTATCTATTAGGTACATCAGTTTGAGGGACAAGCAGAACTGATTCTCCTCAGGTCACCTATATTCGTTTTTTTACATTGGACATTTTATTGTAGGGGAACAGAATGCCATCAATAAAGTGCAGTGTTTCTAAAGCCATACAGCCACAAAACAAATAAATGGCAGTTTCAGTCCATCTTCTTATATTAGCAGGAATTTTATGAGTCAGGTGTGACTATGGTATTTTCCAAAAAAAACTTCCTCATTTTGAGCACCATGTTGTCTTAAACCTTTATTAGATCTCACTGCCGATTTTATTTAATTAAATTGTGAACTGTGGAGACTTTTTCAAAGCTGTTAAAGTTTTTAAAGGGTATGTCCCTCTAACAGAGTGCTTTCAGCTTTTAAACTTGAATCATGCCTACTTTTGATATACCGCTTTATAAATGTGCTCAGTGCTGATATAGACAAGGGGGGGAAACACTACGTGTCTCCCATAATTCAAAACGAGTGCGTTTAGAAAGCCAAGATCAGCCTTTATCATAAGGAGGAGATCAGTGATGGAGATGGGACTCACCAAATCTATCACTGCTCTCATATATCAAAGACAAGAAGTGCTATTTGCGTGCCACATGGAGCATATTCAGTTTCAAACTACCGTCAGTTCCGTCTCAGAGGAGGGCGGGGAGTTTTGTGTGGCCCGGTCCCACTGTCATTACCTAACTGAAATCAGAGTGGTTTGGTGGAGCCGTGGGAGAATGAATGCTTTGCACACTGAGGCTTGAAAGCCGTTTGAAAAAAAAAACAAAAAAAAAACCCACGTTATAGGGTGTGTGGTTCTTTTTTAGATCCGCTGGGGGTCATTTAGCACTTTAGAGCGCAGACATAACAGCACTTGAAAAGTGACAGGTTGTGTATAAAGGTGAGGAGAAACTCAGTCCTCTGCTGATGAAATCTGTCATCGGACACGGTTATTAAGTGATTTGTTAGGAGAAATATAAGACAGCGAGGGTGTGGGGGCTTAATGACCAGCTTAAATGTCAGACCTCACTTTACGCAGCCTGAGGAGCGAAGTGCAAAATGTGAGACAGATTACGTGTAACGTGAAAAAGCCCGTGTAATCCTAAAATTGCCCTAATTTCCATATAACTCAGCTGTTGGGACTTTTGTAGGGACCCTTTTTCCTCTTTTAGTGTCTCTGTAATCGCGTGTGATGGTATTTATATGTTCTCCAAAACGTCATTGAGTAAGCACAACTTTTCATTGGGGCGTTCTTAACTTTTTACATTTAAAAAAACACAAATCTATCCAGATTTAATGAAAATGAGACAAAACATCGACACAAAAGTTTATTCTTGAACCTAATGTGTGATTTCTTTTATTACACATTTTTCACAGTTGCCAAATTGGTTTTATACACCCTGTTTTCAGACGCGTACTTCAGCTCCTCGCGTTTTTTTTTAAATTTTTTTTTTTAAACGTAGCAGGTAAAACCAAACGTTTTTCTAATACAGACTTTCACAAATGACGCCCTTACCACAAGTACAGAAGTTTGATTTATAGCGAACCTTTTTGGAGACTTTGCGTGTATCCTGCTGCTGCTCCTCCCTCCCTTTCGGGGGAGGAGTTAATGGCATGGATGACTATTTATTGGCAGGCGCTGAAACAAACAACTTATCATTGTGCCTCTCATGCCAACGTTTGCTCGCTAGTCCCAAAGTTGGATTGTTATCACTATGGATGAAAGCGTGGAGGTGAGTGTTTTTCTGTTTTGTTGTTGTTCCCCCGAACTTGTGTGTGGGATGGTTTTTCTTGTTGTATGTGTGACTTTTTTTTCTTCTTTTTTTTATGAATAAAGTTTATGTTTTCCACGTGTTTGCAGTCGAGTAATTCACTGGTCTTAAACTTAGTGTCTCCTTTCATAGAAAGTAATTCGGAGATAAATCGAGCAACTCTGAGGAGGCTCTCTTTGTCAGTTCCAACTTAAGACAAAAGTTATCAGAAAATATTATAATGCATTTGTAGGCGATGTTATAATACATTTTAAGGCAAGCTGCCACTGTTAAGTAATTAAATTATCCTCTTAGATCTCTTCTTCTTTCTAACTTTTGAATCTTTTTTCTCTTTTCTAGTACAACCTTGACTATGATTTTACCAACAACGCTTCTGACAACATATCAGAAGGGTCTGGATTTGAATTTGAAGATCTGAATCTGCCAGGGATATGTGGCAGATCATTTAGCAGTGACTTCAACAAAATCTTCCTACCTACAGTCTATGGAATAATATCCATTCTTGGGATAGTTGGTAATGGATTAGTTGTCCTAGTCATGGGTTACCAGAAAAAGGTCAAAACGATGACGGACAAGTACCGGCTCCATCTGTCTGTCGCTGACCTCCTGTTTGTCCTCACTCTGCCCTTCTGGGCCGTGGATGCAGCCAAAAACTGGTACTTTGGAGGTTTCCTCTGCGTGTCTGTGCACATGATCTACACCATCAACCTGTACAGTAGCGTGCTGATTCTGGCCTTCATCAGTCTGGACAGATACTTGGCAGTTGTACGGGCCACCAACAGCCAAGCCACGAGGAAGCTTCTTGCAAATAGAGTGATCTACGTGGGTGTGTGGCTGCCGGCAACCATTCTGACCATACCGGACATGGTGTTTGCCAGGGTGCAGAGCGTGAGCTCTTCAAATATCTTCTTCAAAGAAGAAAGCGAGGACACGGCAGACTCCAGGACTATCTGCCAGCGCATGTATCCAGTGGAAAGTAACGTCATATGGACAGTTGTTTTCCGCTTCCAGCACATCCTGGTGGGCTTCGTTCTGCCCGGCTTGGTCATCCTCATCTGCTATTGCATTATCATAACAAAGCTGGCACAAGGTGCAAAGGGCCAGACACTGAAGAAAAAGGCGCTGAAGACCACAATTATTCTAATCTTTTGTTTTTTTTGTTGCTGGCTCCCCTACTGTGTTGGCATCTTTTTGGACAACCTCGTGATGCTGAATGTGCTCACCCCCTCGTGTGAACTGCAGCAAGCGCTGGACAAGTGGATTTCTGTCACTGAAGCGCTAGCCTATTTTCACTGCTGCCTAAACCCCATCCTCTATGCTTTCTTGGGAGTTAAGTTTAAGAAATCAGCTAAGAGTGCACTGACAGCGAGCAGCAGATCAAGTCAGAAAGTGACTCTCATGACAAAAAAGCGAGGGCCAATTTCATCTGTGTCAACTGAGTCGGAGTCTTCGAGTGCTTTGTCAAGTTAACTGTCAGCCTCGGAGTCTGTGACTTGATACTCTCAGGAGTGAAAAAGCTAAGCTGTAATTTCAAAGAACTACAATCTGTACAAATGTAAATGAAAGAGTTTTTATACGTGAAGATTTTTTTGTGTGTGTGTGCCTTTGTACTTCAATCGTGTGGCTTTTGTGGTTCTTATTTTCTGTATTTTATTTTCTGCTCCTGAAAGCAGATCGTGTCCTCAGGCAGTGCCTCATTTCCATTCATTCAGTTTTACAATCAATACCCATTGTCCTAGTTTTTATCCTATAGTCTTTGATGCTGTATCAAAGCTCAGACACACAATGTCCTTTCTGGGGGTTTTTTTAGGACTGGTAGCTGCTTTTGGAAACATGTACATAGTTTGTAGCATATGTGTGTTCGCACCTAAGCCGTGCGATTATCTGAAAGCTATAATTTATTGCTGTCATCCACACTGGAGTTTTGTAAAATCCTTCAAGATGCTTTTTTTGTACTGTTTTATATGTGTTTTTATTGAAAATAAAAGAAACTCAAAAATATTTTGTGGTGCGCATTTTCACTGGCTTCTACTCCCGTGTGTGTGTGTGTGTGTGTGTGTATTATCAAAGGGGTTGGGGGAGTGTCACACAAATGTCACCACCTGAACTGGCTGAAAAGCAGGAGGAATGAACAGACAGGCTGTGTAATTGCAAGAACATCTGTGCACTTTTACATCTTAAGCAGCTGTGACACAAAAGCTAAAGTCTTCAGTTTTAATTAGTAACCATATGGGTCTTAAGAAAGATTAAGGTCCCCTTTGACTTATTATTGACTTTTATCATTCTCAGTCACTCAGAAGTTCAGTGACTCAACTTTGACTCACAGAATGAGTCAAAGAATCAATGAGAATTGACTCAAACTGAAGTCTGAAGATGCAAAATAAGAAGGATTAAATCTGATATTATATAGTGATAACATAAAACATATTGCTTTGAAAAGACGCACCAGTCTTTCTGTTCTGATTCTTTTATCTTCTTTCATCATACTAAACATTTAATCTGCAACGAACAAAGACCGAGAGATGCTCGGGCTAGGAAGGACAACAATAGCTTTCAAGTAGAATAAAGCCATCAAATAGCTGCAGTACAATGCAGCCCTGGCATTTATTCAGTGGATTTCCATGTCTACATGTAGAAGAGGTGAGAAGTGCTTGCATCAAGCTGCTGTGCCATGCAGTGCAGTCATTCATTCATTCAAAGCTTAAACTGAGATACATTTCCATGTCTTTACATATAGAAAAGGTGAGAAGTGCTTCCATCCACCCACAAAGTTAGTGGGTATTTTCCTCTCACAGTAAAGCAGAATTAAACATGAGGCGCGTTTTTCATTTGGAAATGGACCCAAACGATCCAGAATTAGCATAAGAGTTTGCTTTCATCACAAAGTGCAGGAAAATACCCTTTACTCACATAACTCACATAGCTCCTCTTGATCTGCATTCCTTTTTGCTGGACGGTGATCATCACAAATATCGTGTGCAAGACTGTACTCAGATTGCACATATCAGGGTTACGCACTACTCAAGTGAATTGATATCAGGTATTGCAGAAGTCTGTATCGGAGGTTAATGTAAAAGCCGAGAACATGGTTCACAAACACACAAAGAGATTAATAAGCTTTTAAAACAATGCAGAAGGAATTGAACACAGAAATATCTGTATCATCTGTTAATGGACTTGACTGATTATATGTTTTGATTTTTTCCTTTTCAGAAACACAGAGCACTGTTATCATAAAATGGATACGCAGATGCCGTTTTCCTCCAGACTGACTAAAGCGCCCATTTAAGTGCATAAATTTTAAGTGGTCAGCCCCCCGAGGGAATCCATCCTTGGCTGCAAGAAGGTGCCCTTTCATCCATTATTAAAGCCATTATTCTCTCTGTTTGGTCAAAATATACTGTTGAACAACTCAAGTCTACACTGCTGCCCCTTCTGCACTGTCAGTGTTGTGTTTAAAAAAAAAAAACTTTTATAAAAACAGAGTCATCTCTTGCAAAAGATCAATATCCTCTGTTGCAAAAATGCAAACTTTCTGACATGTGATCTAGCAGGCAAAACAAACCCATGCAGTGAAGCGTTTCTTGTTTGGCTTTCTGGGTTAAAGGCCAAAGCTGTTGAAGTAGGGAGGAAATTGTTTCAATTGGTCATTCATTATCTCTATGGATTCTGGTGCAAAGTTTCAGACTGGGACTTCAGGCTATTGTTCAGTGTGCGCAAGGGCTCATTTAACTGTTCCTGTCGAGAGATGTATATTAAAATTATGAGTGACATGTCCGGTAAGCGCAGAGATCATTTTAAAGGACTAATGCGAGCTAAGCAGGAAAGAAACACAAATGCCACAGGGCGGTTACATACTCCACTAAAGGTTATGTTGTTTTGGTTGAAAAGTGAGCAGCAGGAAGGCTGCTTCCTCTATCAGGAGCTCCTGTGGGTAGCAGCCTGAGAAAAGCTTTGATGACACCCCCACTGTATTCAAACCACCATCACTCGCTGTGCACGGCCATTCCTCCAAAGGTCACTGGATACCTGGATGCACTTAGTGCACTCAACCAAAAGCGTGAAACTAATTTCATGGAGTGTCACTTTTAGTGTTCATGTGGATGTGTAAAACAGCCCACACATGTGGTCACTTTTGTTGTTTTCTTTGTGTGCATGTTCTCATTGGTGGGCTGAGTTCATTAGTTCAGATGTTATTTTCTTAAATTTTATTATTTTGTAACCCATCAGTGAAATAACAGTGATGAGCATACAATATTTTTTTTTCCCCTGGAAATAAAGTGCCATCAGTTTAAGTTACTTAAGACCACAGCCTGCAAATAATCAGTTTTTTGGCACCAAAATGCTAGCATAAGAAAAAAAAAAAATACTCACATTCACATGTTGCAATATGAGTTTAAATTTCTTTCTTCTGACTGATATTAAGCTGTTATTAATAATAGTAACCCTTTTTTTAACCATTAATGTGTTCTGTTTAAACTGCAGAATCACACTTTAAGTCATGATAACAAAGAAAAGTATGTGCACTGTAACTGCTTAAGGGAAAATTCTTTGAACTTGGTATTTTAAATCAGCTGTTAATATTAAGTTTTATATTGGGGAAAAATACATTTTCTTTAATTTCTATTGTATAATATTATAACAGACTTTGAGCTTAGATATAATTCACACGGGGTCTTCCTGGATCTAGGACTTACATCTGTTATCTCGGCCTGTTTTCAGAGAATACTCTTTTATCATCTCCGTCTGAACATTGAATTAAAAAAAACAAAAGAAAAAACAGGGGAAAAACAAAGGGCTTGAATGTGCTTCCTTGATTGTTTTGCACCTTTTCAACAGATTAATCTTGATTTAAATAAATTTCCTTCATTTGTTTACATTAGGGCTGTTTTGTCTGCTCTGTCAACCTGCCGGATAAACCTCAGTCAGTCGGAACTGCGTAGTGTAATTTAGTTTCTAGCCGGAATCTCGAACATCCGGTATTCTGTGCGCCGTCAAAACAGGTCCCTTGTTCCTGTGCCCGTGCATGCTGCGAACAGCTGATGTTGTGCTCCTCACTGTCACACAGTCGTGAAACATTTTCTCCCAAGTTTTTACAAGCGAATAAGTCGACATGACGAAAGAAGAAGTGCAGGGGTAAGAATATGAAGACGGTGTTAAGCTGTGCTTTAGATCTCGGAGCGCAGAAAGATCTTACTGCAGTATGCTAACTCGGAGAGCAGGCGGCTAGCATTGCCTTAATATCACAGATGATTGCATCAGACACTTTAAAGTTCTGCTGCGGCAAAATTAAAAGCTTAAAAGTGTAAGAAGTGTGGGACAAAAAACAAAACGAAGCCATGACTAGCTTAACCTGCTCACATTACTGTAAAAGTTGACTTCATACTGGCTTCACTGGATTTTATGGTGAGAAGTTTTAAGAAGATAACACGATTTCTTAGAAGTGGTACAGGTGTTCTGATGGTTTCATACGTGGGTTAAAAGTTGCTGACAACTCTCAGTGCATAATGTACAGCATGTCTGCATAGTCTCATTACAGGCATGAATGTTATGGTAATTTTTTAATTGGAATGATTTCTTTGAACTGTTTTTTGTTTTGTTTTTTTATTCCAGGGTGGAATGATTGTACAGTATAAGTCTTTAATGACCTAACAAAGAAAAAGGGACAAAAAATAGTTGTGCTTTTCTCTAGACTAATCTCTAAGTCAAAAGTATACATACAGGTTTAAATGTATACATACACTCACTAATTTTAATAGTACTAAAGGTTCTAGGTTTTTTTTTTTTCTTGACAGCCATACTTTAAGTTCTCGTTAGTTAGATCTCGATTGGCAACAACTGGTAGTTTCTCTTTCAAGCATGTAGATCATCCAGATTCCAAGAGCTCTAACAAGTGTACGCAAATACAAAGTGTCCAGATGTGTCACCACTTTGCCAACATTTGGAAGATGTTCATAGACAAAACAGGAGCCACCAGGGCTCAAGCCTGCCATGAACTGGACACTGCTGTATCACCAGCGTCACTGTCCACTATAGAGTTTTATAGTGCCATGGACTAAGAGGCTGCTCACCAAGAAAGAAACCCATGCTCCAAAGTCAGTGCCTTCAACTTTGACTGAAATTTGCAGTTGCCCACATGGACAAGCCAGATGCCTTCTAGAGAAAAGCTTTAAGGTCAAATGAGGCAAAGTTTGCTGTTAGGAGGAGTAAAAGTCAGGCTTTTAGACTTAAGACCTCTGGGGCATCTGTCAAGAATGGTGGTGGTAGCATCATGTTCTGGGGCTTAGTTGCTGCCAGTGATACTGGTATAGTGCACAGAGTGAACTGAATTAGTAAGGAGGACTACCTTTAAATTCTTCAACTGCACCTGAAATCAATAGACAGTTGAAATTTGGATTTAATTGGGTTTTCAAACAGGAAAATGGTGTCAAACACAAATTAAAACTGGTTTTGGAATGGATAAAACAGGCTAACATTAAACTACTGGAGTGGCCTTCAAAAGCCAGGTCTGTGTGAAGAAACCAACCACTTTAAATGAACTCTAATAACTTTTACTAGCATCTTTTCTCCTTTAAATGATAGTTCTGTTTATCTTAGGTTTTTGCAGGTCTATATTCATTTTATAGAAAATAATGTGGTGAGCAGAATGTTTGTCCTTTTCATACATGGTTAATAACTTAAGAAGACTAACAGCCCAGAGGATTTTAAAGAATAACTTTACTGGACAGGTAGTTTAAAAGTCACGTTTGCAGACGTCAGTCTTGTTGCTTTTTTTTTCATGCTCATTCTAGAGTCTGCTTTACTCGTGCCATTTCTATTTATGGGCCACTGGGCCAGATCAAAACTTTAAAGTGGATGGTTAAGTCATTTAAAATTACAATAGAACATGAGTAAGTCATCATAAAAATAAAAAATCAGCACGTGTAGAGCAGAAACAAAAGTCTAAAGTAAATATCATGTGTTGTGTTGAGACTGCCAGCTTAGTTACTTGCAGACAAGCTTTTGTAAAGCAAGACTCTTTAGATTAATATCTCACCAGCCAGTTTGAATTACTAGAGTCACCAGCTTGGTAAGATGAAATAGAAGCTTAATAGCACATAAGTTCCCCTGTGTGTGCTGTCATTTTGCGTGGTGTTTTCTCTCATTTCATATCGTTTTATATCAGCCACTGACATCATAGCCATAATCCTTAATCCCTACAGCTCCATGAGTCTATTATTGCCATTAAATGACTTGTGAAAGTTGACAGGTGCAAACACAAAACATGTTTGAAGTGGCATGCGTTTTATTGGCTATTCTGGTAAGAGTCAGTAGTTTATGACTCCTTGTGGGGGCTTTTTTCAAATGAATGAGGGGAGTGGTGAAGAGGAGGAAGAAACACAGGGAAACTGGGAGAAGCAGGGAGAGCCAGTGAAGTCAATGACTTTTAGCAACTGTAGGCAACTACAGGGGAAGAAACTGCTAAAGACACCAAGTGAGAATGTCCCTAGGTAGCCATGTATTTTTTGCTAGGCCATGTCAGTCAACGTTATCCCAACCACTTTTTTTGCTAGTAGTTTTTTAGCCTGGAGTCTCTTGAAGTTGCTAAATATTGCTGACGTTCAGTAGTCTCTGGTTATTGTGACGTAGCTAGACACATCCCGTGTAGACGTTAGAGATGGCATGATACCACTTTTTTATATTCGATACCGATATCATAAATTTGGATATCTGTCAATGAATCCAATATAGTCTATTTTATAATCAATAAAACTGTTTTTTATATATATCTTGCTGCATTTTATTTAAGTTCATACTCAAATTTAAAAAGACAAAACTGTAAAGCTATTCTGTTATACCTGTATGCAAAAAATACACTGCATCCAAAATATTTAGCAGTTCAGCTATACTAATCGTTTTATTTAAACTTTTAGCAGAACTTTAAATCTAAGTATTTAAAGTAATATTCAAAAAGTAATTTAAAATGCAATTTGATGCAGATTTCAAAAACTCTTTGGCTCTGAAAAAAAGTGCAATATCAGCACAAAATAATGTTTATATTCAACAACTAAAAAAAGAAACCAGGTTGTAGAATGGACCCTTTTATACTTAAAGCTTAACATAAATAGACATCCAGAGTGGAAAGCAGTGCTAATAAATACAAACACGGATTCATGACACTCATGTTTTATCAAGATGTCGTCGCTGTAAGCTGTTTCTATCACATTTAACCTGAGACTGAATTTTGTGTAATTTCTAAATAAAACTTAACGTAAGTATGAAAAAAAAGTGTTTTTCATAGGTTTTTTTTCGAACCACAGAACTGTTTAGCCTGCAACACTTTTTTTTTTTTCCTCTAAGTAAAACTTGAGTCTATCCATTGTACGGTCAGACTTCGCAATGACAACGCACAGACGAGCTCCATATATCGGTTGTTAAGCTTAACGTAGGAATGCTTTACAAACATTCAGAGATGAACTTACACACTTGCTTTACTTCTCTGGGATAGCTTTCTCGGAGATGAAATGCCGGTTTGGCAGCACGTAGCGAGGCTCCAGATGCTTTCAGTGTGAAGTAACTCCAGACCGCCGACAGGTCTCTCACGCAACAGCCGCTCTATCACGTGACGTATACTGCTCCGACATGCTAGGGTCACTACCTGGGTTACGCCATGTCGCAAGTTTTGTGAGGTGCTTTTGTGATATTTAATGGATCGGGTAAAAATTTTTATTTCTCCCCGATATCTGATCTGAATTTAGGTCAGGATCAGACCGATACCGATATATCGGATCGGTCCATCCCTAGTAGACAGGGCTTTTATTTGAGTATTAAGAGCTTTCTGCTGCTCTGGTGACATCCTGTCTCAGCCAATGACTGGTACCACTTTGTTTCATATTTAACTATTATTACCTGTTTGTAGTCTTTTATGATATGGTAATACTAGAAATGTTGTTACAATAATATGTTGTGTTAGGACTTGGCAACTGTTGGGCACACGCCCATGTGATCTATACTATGCATGTGTTAACTGACAACTGCAAAAAAAAAAAGCTGATCGTGCAACATATGGCAGTATATCTGTCATTAAATGACATGTTTTTTTTTAACAAATACAAAATCTAAGAGTTTGTTGATTATAAATGCGTGTGGACATCTCCACCACAGGCTGATCTCACTCGCCTGAGGGGGAAAAAAAAGGCTGTTGATCCAGTTTAACGAATTCAGCCGGCTGGCAGAACACATAAATAATCCAATCCGAGTGCGTTTTAATTGATCTGCTTCATGCCCTGTTTTCATTCAGGTTCCAAACACGCTTATAGCACAAGGTAGCAACAGACCAACCAAGAGGCTGTCTCAAAACTGTCTTTTAAAACAGGCTGATATGATAAAGTGTTTTTTTAGGTGTAGGTGAGAAACATTTGAATTTCCTGTGTGCTGAATTAGAATGAGCCTCACCGCATGAGTCATGGTGTGTTTTTCATCATTTCAATGGGAAAATATATTTGGTCTCATGCTAAATCATAAAAGATCTCAGTGGCGGTTGTTGGGACAGTGGTGTCAATATTAAATTTGGATCCTGGGGGGGGGAAGTACGAGTTTGGTCTGAAGTCAAAATATGTTGTGATTTCTGTGTCTTGTTTAGGTTTTATTGCTATTCATAGTCGGCCTTTGATCCATGTTATTTCCTGTGACTAAATAGGAGCGGGTCCTTTATAGCTTGCGTGCTTCCTTCAGGACTAGACACCTGGTCTCATTCGTACACCTGTCGTCTCACCACACGTTTACAACAGCTGACTGAAAAGTACAAAGTTCCGACATTTCATATGATCTGCCATTTTATCTCTGCTCCTCTTTTTACCGTTATGTTCTTTTGGTGACTTACATGTTCACCTACATATGAGAGTGTCTGTTGACCTGTTGCTTGCATAAATCAAATGTTTCTACAGGCAAAAGTTGCGTGCTTATCAGCTCCTGCATTATGTTGTGCTGTGTAGTATGGCAGTTGTTGTGCAAATACAGACATCTTTTACTTTCAGATAAGGCACAGTGTTATCACAGTGTTATCACAGTGTTATCATAATTGAATGAGCTTCATTTTTCTATGTTAGATTTTCAGGCTAGCATCTTCTTAAAGCTGCACTGTTTATCCAGGCGATCTTAGTTCAGACTTTTCTCTGCGGTGCCTCTGTTCGCACAGGCTCCAGCAGTTTTTGTTTAGAACAACAATAGGAATAAAAGTAGTGCATACTTAAAAGCTGGAGGTGGTGATGGTTCAGAATTAATTTTCCCAGGCGGTCAATAACTTCCTCGTGGGATGCACAAGAAATAGGAGGTGGAAGTCGAAGGAAATGTTTATGTTGTGCGTTTCTTCCTGTTTCAGGGCAACAGAGGAGGAGCAGCAGCAGGCTCAGTCAAAGAAAGCCCTGAAGAAACAGCAGAAGGAAGCGGAGAAAGCTGCAAAGAAGGCTGAGAAACAGGCCAAAATGGTCAGATGTTTTTTTTTCTTCTGTTTTGTTGTTTTGCATCCGCCACCCTTGTACAGCTGGTAAGGGTGTGACGTGCTGTTGTGTGGGCATTTGGGGTTCAGCTGGGTTGGAGACTCCATTGTTTAAGTATTCCTGTCATTTTGGCTGTGTTTATGTCCACCCAAACAAAGTGCTATTTTCTTCTACACCAAGTGAAAAGTTCCTTCCTAGTATGCCATTTTAACCATTTTGCCACTTAATGTAATACTGTGCTTTTGCCCACCATAAACTGAAGCTGTCACGTGTGTTGTGTTGGGTCACCAACCTTCTCTCCCCTTCACCATGTTTCATTAAAAAAAAAAAAAGGACAAATAAATCGCACCTGATTTGAATTTGGCCAGCCTCCATCTAATTCCAGCAACCCTGTTATGTTTTCTCTTCATCCCCCGAGTCCTGTTCTGATCACTTGTACAGCACACTCCATTTTTCATATTAACAATAATTTAGTCCATTATTTGCTAACATTTTATTCTATCTTAAATGTTACTAGTACTAGCTGTTGTTGTTACTACTACTACTAGTGGCAAGCCCACGGGATGGTGGGTTTCTTCAGGCTGTGCCTAACCGTGCCTTTGGGCTAAGGCCCCGCCACCACAGACTCTCCCAGACAGGGTGAACTGGTGCCTTGCTTTCTTTTCTTTGGTTTTCTGAATCACTTTTGTCTGGCCCCCTCACCCTGAACTAGGGTATTGGGCATTACTGGGATATGCAAACCCCTCCACTACAATAATATAGAGATTTATGGCCAGGAGGAGATCCTGGTGGAGACTGGATAAGCTAGAGAAAATGGTTGGAGAGAGGGAGGTCTAGAGTTCTCCGTCTACACTGCTGTGCCAACGACCCAGACATGAATAAGAGACAGAAAAGTAGGGATGGATGATAAAAAATAAAGATATTTATTGCAAAGTAATGAGACATGGGTCAGTATAAAGGCAACAACTGATTCTGTCTGTATTTTATGTATGAAGATAGTGCCGCATCATACCAATCATGTTGAAACAGAGTTGAAGCCACATCTTGTTGGGCTGACGCACAGAGTGTAGGAGGAGCAGCTGGCAGCAGCACATGTGCTAATCTCTGGGCTGCTGCAGCCGTACACACTAGTATGTCAGGAGTTTGAGCAAGATAAACGGTAACAACAACAACAGAACGTGTTAATGTCAACTTGAGCAACAGCATTACAAAACACGACATCCCAGCAGAAGCAGCCTGAGGCTCAAAACACGAGGACATTTTACAAAAGAAGGGTCCAAGGAATTTGGCTACATGGAGACATTCCTACATGGAGCCGCATGCACTGCAGACTGTGTCGAAAGCATGTTTCTGCAAAAAGAAGCAGATCCATCCTTGCAAAATTAAACGTATGTCTTTGTGTAGGAGTAAAAAAGAGCATTTAAGCTTGGCAGAAGTTATTTCATCTATATTGTGAAACATATATGGGTATCGATTGATATAAACAAAACTGTGTGATATCACCCAGCCCTACACAAAATGAACGATGGATAGATGGGATACTAGATCTTTCAGCTGCAAAGACTTGAGTACTCATTATTCTCCCCATCATACCAAGTGAAATCAACACATTTGCTACCGACATGCAGATTGAGTAATGAGTTTCTTGATGTCCAATGACGCATATGGATCAGTTGTCAGCGGGCTTCTGTAATGTCACAGTAACTAGTGAAGTCGCATATTTATTCATGTTACACAAACTTCAGCATTTTGCTAAACTTCTGCATTTGCCCAAACTTAGGCTGATGATCTGATAATAGTGGTGTTTTTTTGGGGCGTCTCACATGTGATAAACAACGAACAGCAGCTCAACCCACTAAATGGTGCGCAAATATGATGCTGCACATCCTATCCTGTGTTATCAGAGAGCTGAGAGAGAAGCTGTTTGCTTGTTAAAATACGTGATTCAGCAGGCCTGCTAACCACTTAGACTTTTGATGCAATTTTGACTTCCAGACAAGGTCCTGACAATGTTCTGGCCACATTTGCTAATCGTAGTTTCACATTAATACGCTGCTTTCCCCTTTAAACTGTATTCGCTATGAAGGCCACGTAGAAACGGAACAAAAGTAGCTGAAATTTTAAAAATTGTGAATTGCACAGATATTGATACTGATGTAGTCTTAAATTCTTTTTCCTTAGGCGTACCTTTAGAGCAGAATCTGCAGGATTTAAATAAGGGAATCTTTAGAAAATGTGCCATCTAGTTTGACACCCTTTGCATAGCTGTGTCATGACTGAAGTGCCTGTGATAGTGAAAACGGCAAAGAAGCCTTTCTTCCAGCTGAATTCATCCAGTCAGCATGTTTCATGGAAGAAGCAGGTGCTGTCACTGTTTAATCCACTGGATATTGCTGCCTCTATCGCTCTGGAATAGCAAGCATTGCCTAGGGGAAGAGCTCAAAGCTGAGCCGAATGTTTATTGGGCCTTAGCTGTGTTATTTTCTGCTTTGTGCTTTTTTGGGGGGGTTTTCTGCCAGCACTTGTCGTTTTTGTGGGACCGATGGGGCTCGGCTTGCTTCATGGCCGTAGCCCGTTTGCATACACAGGATCACAAGCTGTAATATCATCCATCATGTGACGGGATTTTCACAGCAAGAATGGGTGATTCCAATTCACTCAACTGCCACTAGATATTTCCGTACACCGATATCAATTTGCATAGAAAATGGAACTGTAAGTTTTCCAAGACTTGATCTCATCACGCTCTGAGAGTTATTTGCCCAGAAGTCAGCACAGAGATAAAGAATATCTGTTCACTTACACTGTTTCTATTACAAAGCAATATCTCCTGCTGCCATTACTCATTGTCTTTGATGGGCTGGAGCAATGTGTGGACAAGCTGTGTGTTTTAGACATCTAAGTCTTTGCTCTGGGATTGAACTGCGGTCTATTATTTGTATTTAAATCCCTGGTAGCATGAAATGAAAAATCGATTTACATGCCTGGTGTAAAAAAACATTTTAAGTTGGGTGTTTTAAACTTTTAATTAATGGATAGTCCTCTTGTTGTGATTTCTTAGCTATTTTCAGTGTCCTTTAAATCCCTTTCTCCTCTTTGTGTTTCAGGCTTCTGAACAACAAAGCACAGAGGAAGATGTAAGTGCCTCGTAGAGATCACAGCACTCGTCCTCCGAAACAAGTTCTCTGCTTCTGTGACTGACTTTGATTTTGGCTCCTGTGCATTCACACCTTTGCAACAACTTGTATGCAAATACCTGCACGCATACCTCTCCCTGCCTGTTTTCTGTTCAGTTTTCCATGATAAGCTCCATTATCTGTTGTGTCTGTCTAAGATGTAGTAGACAGACAGACGTCAGAAGCTTGTGAAGTCAAAGTGGCAGAACTGTCTCTGAGAACCAAAAAATGTTGATGTGCATTGCATGCGTCATTTTATGGTTAAATGAAATTATTTCAACTGCTTAAGATTTCATCCTTTTATTCTTTAAGGATTTTGCCAAGGACCGATATGGTGTGTCAGCTATGGTCCAGTCCCAACAAAAGCTCGGTTAGTATGGCAGCTACTTTCTTCACTCATCAGCAATTCATATCTGAAATATGTTTCCATGCTTGCCAACTTGATGGATCACTAACATTAGCAGGAATGTTTGGTTGTATCCTAAGTGATGTAAATGATGTAATGACAGGCTGACGTGATGGTTCATAAGCGTATCAGAGTTTCTGTTGACCCAACGATGATATGGGAGGGAGGTTTTATTATTGTAAATGTCATCGTCTGTGTGTCTTCATTTTATAATCTTACAGAACAACTTTATGATTTTGATAGCAGAGTTTGACACAGTGAAAGAAAGAATTTCTGATTATTTATTCATTGCTAACATTTTAGGTCTTTGTCATAGTGTAACGGGTATATGTCTGATAATGAAATGAAAATCAAGGCGTCAACTCAGTGCTGGAAACAGGAACTAGTGTAAGACTACAGTTAAAAGTTTAAAAGGTGACAGAAAAACAGGCTCGAGTGAAAAAACAAACAGAAAAAAGGCTAATCAAGATCATTGCCGGTGGCCCGGCTACTAAGCTGCCGTCTTGTTGCGTTAAAGACAAAAGATTCCAAGTCGGTTATACAACAGTGACGTAGGTCGGACACTTTTTGGGAAAAACAGGTTGAGCATTGGTGCAGTGGTACAAAGTGTAAAGTCTGCAGCACATTTGTGTACACGATGAGTTCCCGATCCAGAACTTCACAGTTGGGCTTTTGTCTGGCTGTCAGTCATACTGATTTAACACGATAACCGAAGATAAACATCATGAAAAATGCTTTTGGTGTCATCTCTGGTCGCCATTTAAGTGATACTAGTGATAATAGCGGTAATGTGTAATGTTTGATCGCTCCCTGATAAACGAGGCAGCAGGCGGACCTGTTGATGTCGTCCATCTGTCTGGATGCACTTTCAGCTCCACTGGCAGCAAACAAAGTGGTGCCTGCCTCACCTGCATGGCAAGCTCAGCCATGAGGATGGAGCTGGAGCGGAGGGAGGTGGGGGTTGAGGTGGTGGGGGGGCAGAAACCTGAGGGCTTTCATGTGGGTTGACAGAGTTCTCAGCCAACAGGGCGGCTCTGTTTTCTCTGGTGTAGCCTTGGTGTCTGCCTTCTCTGCTCACTGATAATGACGAGTAAGCATGCCTCTGAGTAATACAGGTGAAACTAGAGTCATAGAGCCCAAAGAGAGTAGACGAGTTAGACAGCTTTCGGCAAGTCTCCTAGTGTTTCTTATTTATTAGGCATGCCTGTAATTTGAGCTTTTATTGTCTGCACTTTTACACGTGCACAAGCATGCTCATTGGCTTTTCTTTCTGCCTTTGGGAGTATGTAGGGCCGAGAGGGGAGGGATTCTTTGCACGCAGGTGGGCATATGGAGGAAGCAAAGTCCTTTGAAGTAATAAAATATTTTGTGTGTGTGTGTGTGTGTGTGTGTGTGTGCACGCGCGTGTGCGAGCCAGACAGGGACTTGGTCCGGGTCCAAAACCTTACTCCTGAGAAAGCTGACCAGCTGATCTGGCTGCGCGCCCGAGTCCACACCAGCCGAGCCAAAGGTGAGATCACCTCCCCCTTTTTTCACCTTTTGTTTTTCTTTTGTTTTTTTGGCTCAGCGACTTTCTTTTGTGTGAAAGATACAAACGGCCACGATTAGATGCCCCCTCAGCTAATCCGCGGTGAACTATACTGAAAAGTTTATAACATCTGCCCTGGGGTCATTTTTATTCACAGAAGCACTTTCTCTTCAAGATCAAACAGCAGTGCCATTTGGCTTTCGCTTGGTGTTCCATTTCAAATGATGTAAATGACAGACATCGCTGTCTTTAGGTTCAACACTGAAGGCCCGGTGCCAGAAGAGAAGCATAAAGCTTTTATTGCAACATTATGCACCAAACACTCCCAGAGTAAAATCAGAACTTTAAAAGACTTTGCTCCTGTTTGTGAAATAATTTTTTTAGGATTGTGAGGCGTTATAAAGCCGATTTGTTTTTCTGCTCTTTCCTTGTTAAGCAGATTGACAACCTAAAGGTGTTTTTGATATCACCGTCAGGCTAGCTTGTCACTGCCAACTGGAAGATCAGATAACCTGTCCCCCCTCAGTTCCAGATGCTGGCAGCCACGAAGCTTCTCTATTTGAATACAATAACCCTCTGAGCTTCGCCTGGTTATTGCTCCTCTCCATAAACAGCGAGCCTTTTACAAATAAGCTAGAGTCTCTGTGATGTTGTTTTTTTTTTTAACCATTTCCTTTCAAGATAACTTCTAGAATCAAGAGCCACTTCCTCTCCACTTGTGTCTTCATTCTCTGCTCGCTGTAGGATGTCCGTGTGAGCAGAATAACATCCTGAATTGTGTGAGATGAGGTACATCTGTTGGTGGGATTTTGGCATCACTGTTATTTCCACCACCCGCCCTGTTCTCACAGGCAACAAACATCAAAGTAGCTGGGTGGTCTGATTATCTCCTGCCCTCAGTCTTTGTGGCTAACGTGTTTACACTCTTCCTAGGTCCCTGTATATGTTTGATAGGAAGGTAGCAATCAGCCTTTCTCCTCACAGTGCTCTTCAAAGACAAGGCTCTGTTTGCAAATGTTTGACACTTCACCTGATCCCTACAGCTGTGAGACACTCATCTCAAGTCACACACACACAGCCCTTTTGACTGAACAAACCTACTTAGCTTCAGACAGAGTGCCCAAGGTATTATTCTGACAAGGCTGTTATGCTTGCATTGTAAAAAGCGAGCTCTATCTATTGTTGTTGTTTTGCTTTCAGGGAAGCAATGCTTCTTGGTCTTGCGTCAGCAGCAGTTTAACGTGCAGGCACTGGTCGCAGTGGGGGATCGTGCCAGCAAGCAGATGGTCAAGTTTGCCGCAAAGTAAGTACCGAGACTGTTCTTCCTGTCGGAGAGGGCAGAAACAATGGTGGGAAAAAAAACCCTTGGCCATAATGGTCCACTGATCCATTTTCACACGTCTGACTGAGGTGGAGGGCGGGGAAATCAATCATTTTTTCACTTGGCAGTAAAAGCTGGCTTTCAACAGGGCGGAATACAGCAGTGGCCTAATGGGGCAGTTCCTGTCAAGATGGCAGATACAGCTCCTTGGATCAGAGGAGGGAGAAATACTTAAGAGCCAAGAATCATTAGTCATGTTAGCAGCCAAACTGTAGCCCATTACTGGTAGTCGATGAATGGACATAACCATCCACAGATGTGCACTTTATTAAAAGAAACAAAAGGGGTATTGCTGATAATGATGTTAGATTAGGCTCACATTAGAGGTTTGCAGCAGGGCTCATTTAAAAAAAAAAAAAAAAAACCATATTGG
>VUQG01002828.1:40688-51594 GCA_015106755.1 Etia nguti
TGTAGCTACTATTCAGTTGCACAAGTGTGATGGTCTCATAGGCTTAAAACATTTTTAAACATGTGAGGCTTATAAGTTGGCATGAGACGATTTGATTGAAAACTGCCAAACGTCTTTGGAGTGTCGTCAGGCTCCGTAACTGTTCGAGACGGTGACCTCATTGGCAGCAGGCGCTGCTCAAGCTGCATTTCCCCAGAGTTTTTCCTACCTTGATCCTTGATCCACCCTTGAATACATTCTTGACAGTCTGTTGTATTAGAAAGACTACACAACTAACCGCTAAACAAATATTCATTTCATGTAATACTTGCGATAACATTGGCTTTCTTTTGTTACGGTTTGTTGAAAACAGGAGACTTGATGAAAGATGTAAGTAACGAACGTTGGTTTTAATGTACACAGCTGTCTGAGCCATATGTAAACAAGTCGGAGCTACTAAATGTTTGATGACAGGCAGCATGTGCCTAAATTACCATTTGACACGCACGCATTATGTTCACGTTTTTAGAAATGAGGCCCTGAGAGCTCTGTGTAAGTTTGTAGCGGCGTCATGAGGTTCATGGGAAATTTAACTCAGGCACAGGAACATTTTTCTAATGAGGTCAAGGTCACTGCTGCTCAGACCAGAGTCTTGACCTTAACTTTGTAACAAGTATCACCAACTCCTGACACAGCCACAGTTCCTCTTTCTAGTCACTGAGCTTGCCTGTTTCTTGCCGCTGTTGTAATATGGCGTTGTAGCTTTTAAAATGGCTCTAAAGATGGGCAGAAAAGGAGTCTGCAGTGCCAAACTGTAAGTAATTTCCTTTAAGCCTCAACATCTGAAGCCCTGACAGATGAAATGAATAACACTGACCATGTATTTAAAATTCAATTGCTGTGCTAATCCTCGGTGTACTACACTGAAACGTTTAACATCCGCCCTTAGGTCAAAACGGTAAGCACCAACACTCCCTGACAGCAGCAGCCTACTTCATTAGGACGGTGTGCGCTGAAACTGCCCCAGAACAGCCCAAGCAACACTACGAAAAAGCCAAGGTTTTAGCCTGACCATTAAAAAAAGCTCAACAGATCTCACAGGATGCTCTGAAAAATGCTTAAGCCACAGAGTCGCCACAGAACTGAACATCCAGGTGCCAAAAACCGCAAAAGCTCCTGTAGAGTGCACATGTTCCCCAGTGGGACTGAGCTGTGTGGGCAGCTTATAGGGGACCTACACAATACTTGGCAGTTTTTTTTGTTGTTTTTTTTTTTTAATGTTTTGAAAATGAGGGTATGTCAAAAGACGGTGCCTTTTTCTATATATAAATTTATATATAAATAGTGTTCCCCTTGCACTTTGACATATTTTTGTAACCAGTGATTTCTTTTATGTTCAGCACTTCCTCAGTCTTGTTCTGCAATGTTGTGGTTGGACAGTTGGATTGTTTTGCAATCCTATGCCACCTGACAGCCTAACACCACAGCAAGTGAAAGTGATGACATTGTTGTCAAGACAACACCATCTTACATCAAAACTAAATAACAGCAAAGTCATACCACTTTGCAGTCGCTTACCAAGCAGGTTTCCAAAACAACATTGTTGCTATGCTTCTTTTTTTAGATTTATCTCTAAGAACAGGTGGCACTATCACTCCTGTAGCTTTTTGGCCCAAGTTTAGTTTCAGACAATGTGGTCTGATGATTGACAAGCTGATTGAGACCCTGGATTACAAGTAAATCCCCTCATAACTGCTCTAAGGGCGGAGATTGCATTGCTGAGAATCCCCTTACTTGTATTGCATGTCCAAGTGATCATCCGTCCATTCTCACAGTTTAATTAAGTGATCTTCTGCCTGTGCTCAACCTTTGCTCTCAAGTACCTCTCAAGTGCTGAATGTAGAGCAGAGAAGAAAATGTGGCTGTGCTCTGAAATGGAATAACATGTCGGTTGTTTGCTCTGGAGTTGGTCGGTTTAACTCAGAGCCGTTAGCGTTTTTGAAAACTGCTGGTTGTTTGTAAGTGAATAACACTAGTTTGTGATGATGTACTGTACCTGGATGTACACGGATTTAGATTTTAAAACTGACTCGCAGGGTTCTTAAATCACTATAGAGGCAGAGTAAGGAACAATTATGTTAAAAACTAGTTCTTTTTCAGAATTGTTGTGTGGCCGGGGAAGGGTACGTGTCATCACCTGATGGGGGTTATTTATTTATTACTTTATTTAACAAGGAAAAACCCATTCAAATTTAAAATCTCATTTACAAGGATGACCTGAAATTGAGATTTCTTATCCTCTGAGGTCGTTGAGAGGAGGCGAGAATCCGTTTTTTAATGCTGACATGAGGCCTTTTCTTGGGGTTCTTGGTTCTTGGGGTTCAAAGGGGTATTCTAAGTTGATACATGTTAATACATATCCTCTAACTGCTAATCCATAGAAATCTGAATGCAACTATAGCCAGGAATTTAATGTTGTAACACTTGTTCAGGCAGTTAAAGTCAGAGTCAGTTTGGAGGCAGGCTTGCCGAACCAGTCAGCTTGTCCTTCCTGGATCACTGATTCGAGCGCTCGTTCCCTTTTCTCTTTCCTTCTTGTGTTGAATGAATCTGTTTCTGTTGGTGTGCGCTCAGTGTGTTGTCATTAGACTTTTGTCCTGCAGCGGAGGTTATTAATGTGGGGATTTATTTATCTAGCTGATCTCCGACTGGAGGGGATTGGGTCTGGTGGCAGCTGTCGTGGGGCCGAAGGGACGGCGGTACCCCAGCGTTCGGTCCCTCATTACTGCTTTGTAATGAGAACGAGTGGTGGATTACAGCGGGTTTCCCATCTGGCTGTTTGCTGTGAGACAGTGGGCGTTGTACCTCAGATGTTACTTTGGGTTTCAGTGAGGAGCCTTTGCAGGGGGATGCTGCACTGTTTTTTAAAACTGATTATACGAAAATTAGAAAGGGTTCCCCTGGTGTGCTGTGGCTTACAGGAGGGAAATTCTTACCCCAGCTCTCAAAGTCAAAGGGTTTTTGTAGTAGAGTTGGGTACTTTCCAGGAGCTGTAGCATGAGGCAAGTTTTATCAAAGCTAACAAATCCCCCCCTCAAGCCCCAGCGCTCGTGTTTGTTTATTTTTCCTTTGTGACTGAAATTATTGTTCCAATAAGAAAGTTAAGATTGTGCACATTGCTGTAATTTATCCTTCCAGCTGAGTTACAAACTGTTGTTGAATTGCTTAGCTGTTTGATATGGACTGAATCTCACCCAGGTCTTTATACCTGGGGAAAGAATTCCTTTAAGCTACAGTTAAATAAACATCTTTTGACAAATAATGTAGTGATAGGAATTTCACCACAAGGACCTAAAATTGTTTTGCAGGTGTGTTTTTTTTTCTTTTGTTTTCTTCCCTTGTAAGATAAACTGTCATCAACAGACACCCATTTGTTTAAAAAAAAAGCATGAAAAGGATGAAAATAATAGCATTTTCTGCCTTGTTGCAGCCTGTTAATTTGACTCTAACCAATGTAGTCTCACATTTACGATTATTATGAAATGGACAAGGTGGTTTGTTATGCCACAAGTTGACGTACTACAAGCTCTTGTGGTATGTCAATTAACCCATATACAAATATCAGTGCTGTTTTTATTTTTAGACACATGAGGGGAAAAAAACCCTAAAAAAACCTACCGCCCAGTCAAAAATCACTCACCCATATACCCCGCACTATCCTCTGTGCATAAAAGCATGAGAAATGTAAAAACTTGTCTACAAGTATTGTGCATAGTTCAACGGATATGTGGTTTTCACAGTTTGTCGTCAAACAGATAAATCTGTTTTGTAACTAGTGTTCATCGCTTACACTTTCCTCCCCCTGAATGTTTCCACCAGCATCACCAAGGAGAGCATCGTCGATGTGGAGGCGACGGTGAGGAAAGTGGAGCAGAAGATCGAGAGCTGTTCCCAGCAGGACGTCGAGCTCCACGTTGAAAGGGTTGGCACTTTCACTGCAGTCCTTAATGGACACTTCTTAGCAGACAGACATGTAAACATAGAGAATATAATACTGTTGCTTTTAAAGCTGCAGATGTCTCCTGCACATATAAATAAAAATACCAGAGGGTGTATATTTTGCCTCCCAGCACATGCAGTGCGTACGCACCCAGACAATGGAGCATCCATAATTCATGTTATTCAAGCAGGTACCAAAGAGTTTTTCACTCTAGCGCATTGACCATTTAACTCTTCCTTTAAAACTCTTGATTTAACGCAGTATCTGAGCTTTAAGTAACATCCATTTTATTTATATGCCAAGAAAATGTAACACAAGTCACCTCAAGGCTCCTTTTTACTCTTATGTACTGTACTGCAAAAGAATTTGATGTAGTGAATACGTCACATTTTGGTGAAAGGGACGAGATTTTCTCTGATATGATGCCCAATGTAAATGAAAAACATAAAAAACCAAAACAACAGTTGTCAGCCATGGTTACCAGTAGGACGTAGGTGATTTTCTCACACACTGATGAGGTTTTAACAGATACAGGTTTTACCCCCTTTCATTTTCACCTTCTTCGCCTGTTTCTGGAGTCCAGGGACTTTCCATCGTCTCAGCATCGAATGAAAACATCGGTGGTTTGTCACACTTTTAATTTTTTGTGATTTTTTTTCTGTTTCCCTTTTCAGATTTTTGTCATCAGCCAGGCTGAACCTCGTCTCCCGCTGCAGCTGGAGGACGCGGTCAGGCCTGATGGAGAGGGAGAAGAGGTGAGGATAAATGGGGGGATGGATGAGGGGCTGCGGAAAGCATGCTTCGCCCAAAGTCAAAGTGCAGTCAGAGTATTAGCCAAGTAATTATTATTCATTTGGATATTATTGGTTGCATTTTAGCATTTTCTAAAATCAGACACTCATTGTAAATAGATCAAGGCCTGATAGTTACTGTGTGTGTGAGAGTCCATTTACTGGAGTGCACAGATGGGTTTGGTCTGACTACACAACGAATATAAAATAATTAACAATTAAGTCAGTTTTTATCTGAATACTTTATATTAAAAGCAAAATGGAAAAACATTCCGTGCATGCTGCGATCTAACGGCGCTCTTTCGGTGAGACTGTTTTCAGTGACGAGAATGGAGATTTGTGTTTTTGGCAGAGTCAAGGATTGGCTGATTAAACCTAATCACCTTGTTTGAATCACCCTCCTCATGCAAATGGTGATTTCATCGCACAGTGTTTATAAGAGCCGGCTGCCAGTGTTGAGGGAGTTCTCTGAATTGCAATTAAGGAATTGTGCAGTGATGCAGAATCATTCAAGAAAATCATGAAGCATTTAAAAAGCCATTCTTTTTTTCTAGCTGCAGTTTAGGTGGTTAGAAATACATGTTAAACTTTGAGGCTGCATGTTTAGCAGCACAAAAAAAAGATGACTGAACGGAATTCCTGCTCAAAGCAGTTGGCTCTGTTTTCTCATTCAATCCAAAAAACGATTATTCTAGTATAGAGGATCAACTACAGCTCCCAGATTTGCAAAGTGGAAATGTTGAATTTTTCAGTAATAACATTCCTGATGTAGCCGTTGAATCGGCTTAATGCATAAAACGGCAGGATGGCATTTTTTCATAGCTTCAGATCCATCCTATCTGTTATGGAATTATACATCACACTGTACATGCGTGCACATTAATATGAGTCTCATCAATACCAAAGACAGCTGAGGGTCCATCCTTGTTTATCCAGTAAGCTAATATCTGCAGCTGTAGCAGCATCTCAGGTGTTTTCTGTTGGGATTCAGCATGTCAGTCACACACTTGTAGCAACACCTGCTTTCCCCAGAGACACTAACCTCAACAGCCCTGTCTGTCTAACTGTCTGCCCATCTAACACTTTGTCCCTCTGCGTGCGGCTGTTTGGAGCAGGATGTGGCTACACAGGCTATTAGCTCAAACCCCTGTGGGTCCTCTCAGGAAGCCTGACATCCACGACCCTGGAAGGAGCGGTTCTTCCTGTGATGAAACATTTACTTTTTCAGTTGTTACCTTTTTCCTTTTCTTTATATTCTTTTTGTCCTGTTGTCCCACATTTGCAGGTGTCTTTTATTGCACTTGACTCTGTTATACTCACTGAGCTAAGTAGCTAGATGTCGTAAAGCTGCAGGAGAATGGTAGTTGTGCATTGTTCCCAGGAAGGTTTTTGCAGGCTGATTGCATTGTTTTGGGTTTTCAAGCTGCCAATAGCTTTAAAGCTAAAAATGTTTTGTATTTCATATATTTTTTGTCATAGCTTTTCCCTGTGAGTTGTGAAAAGCCTCTAAAATGCTTCCATAACACTGACAGCAAACACTCCTGTGTGAAGAGAAGGAGATGAATAGTAATGATTTTTAATATTTCATAGGATGAGGAGTTTTTGGTAAGATGAATGTGTGTTTTTTGTCTGTTTGTTCTCAGGAAGGGAGAGCCACAGTTAACCAGGACACCAGGCTGGATAACAGAGTGATTGATCTTAGGGTAAGTTTCTACCATCTCAAGGAAAAGCCGTGTGAGTCTGTGAAAATTTGCATTTGGTTTGATAAATGTAATATTGCAATTGATTAATGATGGAGTTTTAGCTGTTTTAAGCTAAGATATTCATAAACATTTTAAATTTGAGAGGCCTTCTCACTAGGATGCTTTATGGGTGCTTCCTATTCACATGCTCACGCATGCGGGTCAGAAAAGGTTTTACAAACCTGGGTCAGACTCAGGACACACAGGGTTGGCTTGGGGTTACCGCAGTGTCTCCCTGGAATAGTTGGCTGAAATACATGGATTAAAAAAAAAATGTTTTATTGCCATTATAACAATATTAATGTTAAATCTTACATTCTGTCTCCTAGTATAGAAAACTTCTACTGCAAATGTAGGCTGTTGGAGAGTGAATGTAAAATATTTGTGAAGGAATGCAAACAACGAACCAGCGCACCTCTAAAAGTGAAAGAGAAAAGGCTGTGATTTAGTGGGCTGGTGGTATGAATCTTATGCAGTGCTGGGAGATGTACTAAACTTATGCGAGCAGCAGAAGACACTAAGCCGCAAAGTGTCTCATTGTTTTGATATGTTCCTCCCACATGGAAGATACGACTGGCAGGAAGGCAGCAACACCACAGCATAGAGCCACTTTGTTCACAAGCTTCACAACAACACCTGCTTCTGCAGCACTGTGCACTTTGAGCTCATGGACTAGGGTCTGTCATCAGTTTTGCTCTTAAGAGCCCGCTGAAGCTATAAAGTGCTTCCCACACTGGCAAACTCTTCAGAAGGGAACCATAAAACGCCTCTGATAATTATGTAGTTCACATGAAACTCCATTTCCAACTTGAACATTTTTAAAGTGTAAAAGTTTACTTTTAGTTTTAAAAGATGGCAGGACTTGCAGACAATTTCTGGACTGTCATCCGGACGTGCTAGCTGATGTAGAATAGAGTCCAAACAAATCCTCTAACTCTAGTGCTTCCATTACCTCAGCCTTCAACATGTAAGAAATGTGATTTATTATGAGCCCTACTTTATGCTATTTTGTGATTAATCATAATATTTGGTCTGTAAAAACTGCAACTATCTTCCTTAGATCAAATAAAAAAGGTGATAAATCCGTGTTACCTATGTCGCTGGCTTTACAAACGCAGAGAAGCTCGACACCCAACAAGCAAATTTTATTATAAAGTAGAAGGAAAGAAGAAAACTCTGAGAACTCATTTTCTACCAAGACCGATTCCCTGTCCTGTCATCTTTAAAGAAAGATTCAGATCCACATCAAACACACCATTCTCCCTTTGCTTCATGCTTCAGCTCTTCGTGAAGTTTCACATGTGAGTGTCGGGGATGGAAAGTAAAGCCAGTTGTGTTTTATCAGAACAGGTCCAAAAGTTTTGAAGAGAAGAGAGCTGTGATTTCGATACAAGTGCAAAAGCAAAATGTCATAATACAGATTTGTGTTTTTGAGGTTCCTTTAGGAAGGGTTAGGTCGTAGTCTGACTGCTACACATACTCTACACAGGCAGGCTATATGAACAATCCCGGCACTAGACTGTGGTCAACCTCCAAGTACACGTATCGACAGCCTCTTGAGTACAGCGACGAGCCCATAATTGGATGCTGGCAAATGTTTAAATTTTTTGAGCTTTGAAACCTTTCTGTGGTATGTGTTCACCGCAGCTGGGTTTCAAGGAGGTATGAACTACTAAGAGGTATACCAGACTCAGGTATATTTTATGAGGCCCCTCACCATCAGAAGAACTGCCAGTTTCAGGATAGTAACTGCCACCCACCAACCCACTCACTATTACGCCTACTCGCTGCAGACTTGCTGTAAACAGGAAGCGCTTTCGAATTTTTAAATTAGGTCTTACACAGTCTGGTTTGTAGTCGGTTTCCCCACGTTTAACACTGGGCACAGCCCCATGTGTGATGTGTGACACAAATGAGTCATAGGTGGCGTGATGGTAGAACGAGTGATTTGCTTCAGTGCATTTTAAAGAGGTTTGTAAAACCTTTTCAAGCAGGGAAGTTTTATATTTATCTGCACCTCTTCTTTTTGTCAAGTATCCAGATTGTAAATGATGGAAAAGTTTTAGCCAGACAACCCTGAAGCATTGTCTGCAGATTAATGAGCTTTCCAGTATTTAGACACGATCATATTTCGAGTCTGCCGGCTGTTAGTCAGACGAAGACTATTCAGGACTGGACAGGCACTAGAGATGGGAAAGAGCGGAATGCGAAGCACTTTAATTAACGCAGACCCGTGCGTTATGTATTGAAAAGACCCAGGTCTGACTTCATGATGATGTACGGTAACTAGACTTGAAAACCAGAGAAGCTCAGTTGTAGAAATCTTGTGGTCATTTCAGATGAGTCGGTAGATTTCTGGGAGTGTTCACTGGCATTTTGACATGCTCTATCACCCAACTGCTGACTCTTGGGGGCTTTTGTACATGAGGTTTTTACAGTAACCTCCTCACAACAGTTTTATGCCTCACCTTGGTTTCGGTATTTATATTGATAATCTAAATACTGAAACACAGTAAAAAATAAAGGTATTTCTTCCAGGATTTGAACGCGTGTCTTGCCGTTGCCAACAAATAATTGTCACACCCTTCACATAGACAGGAGGTCCTTGAAGAAACTGCCAGTCTTGTTTTCACACATTTGTCGTGGTTGTGTAATAACGCAGATGAATCACGGCAACTGTCTTGATGATGTTTATTTTTGTGTATCCCTCTGAAAAGACGACCACCAGCCAGGCCGTCTTCCGCCTGCAGTCAGGTGTGTGCCAGCTCTTCAGGGACACCCTCACCAAAAAGGGATTTGTGGAGATCCAGACGCCGAAAATTATATCGGGTAAAAGGGGAAAAAAAAAAAAAAACCCCACCCTCTGCCACATTGACACGTGGGAAAACTGAGACTAACATGCATTGAATCATTTTTGATAAGATGTTTCAGTAGAGGCACACTTGATTTTACGTCACCGCCCACAGGTGTTTCGTGAGTCATTGTGTGACAGTTGTAAGGTTGACTTCCTCATCAGGCTGATCTCGACTACAATTCAAATCAGGAACAAAATAAAAAGTTCAGCTAAAGCTCTTGAAACACACACACAGTCGTGCACATCTATGCTAAAGGAGACAACAGACAGTAAGGTATTAGAGAGAATTTCATTGTTTCAGACCTATGAGGGTTTTAATCCAGACCGCTGGGAATTTCGATGCATCGACCAGCTCTCACGTCAGCCTCTCTGCTTTCACATTTCCACACAGCGCTCTTCTAATTTGACAGGAGAGGCTTTCCTTAAGATCAGTCCCAAAGGATCTCATCTCACTTTATTGAAGAAAAGGAGGACTGAAAGGGAAAAACGTAGAACTCAGACAAAAATCTTCTCACCAATATTCAGGAGAAAGAGTTATTGGAGCTTTCACCATTTAATGGCGTCTCTCTTATGCTGGGTTTATTTTTTTCAGCATTAACTCAATGTAGAGGCTCCACATGCTTTTTGAACCATTCAAACCTTTACTTAAAACTTGTAATGTACTGTTTGAAGCTTTAATAATCTAAAATAATCTGTTTGGAGTCTTTATGATTAAAAACAGATAAATTCTTAAAAGAAGCAGAAGCACAGTAGTTTTATGTCAATAGTTCACAGCCTCCCACATTCCTCCCGTATTTTGAATTAACTGTGGTGAAACCTCCACACTCTCACTTCTTCTTTTCTTAAAGAGCCAATGATGGCGGCTTTGACTCGAACGGTAAATTCAAAAGTGGCGCTCTTTTATTTTGGCGGCACCTGTGAAAAAAAAAAACACACAAAACCACATCTTCCTGCGTGGCACCACCCATGGTGCAAGCCGTGAACAGTTTGTCCTATATGTACACCCCCACCCACCCCTTGAGAGCGTGAAAATATCAGTTGATGCTCTCTGACGTTTTTGTCACATAGAAGGCGACACGTGTTATTAGAGTCTGGGACATGATGTCCTGAGAACTGTATTTGTTTTTAAAAATATGCCCAGCAGTCACATATTCATGTAAAAAAAAAAGAAACTTATTCTAGTGAATAAGTCAAAAAGTTGGGCTGTCATTCCTTTATTGATCTCAGCTCTGTATCTGAGGCAGGCAAGTATAGTTTTTGTAGTAGTACATAGTGACTGTCTTTTCTGAGCCTTTCCCGGTTGTCCCATTAAAGTTCCTGATGGAGATCACAGGAGTGACTTGAGTTTCTAAGTACAAGTCTTTGTCTGGAACGAGTATACCATCTGTCAGCATCTCCCCGAACACACCTTTCTTAGCCAGCGATGGTCATAAAATGCACTCGTAGTGTCACAGCGTCACTAATCTAACAGTAACATGTGATGTACAAAAAACAAACTACAATTCCTGTAGATGTTTCAAATTAAAAGCCTGAGTGTTTC
>VUQG01002830.1:0-14989 GCA_015106755.1 Etia nguti
ACCTGATCTGAGAACAAAACTAGAGCATGCAACATGTGGGACACACACACACACACACACACACACACACACCAAAATCAGATTCCTGTTCTTCAATTCTTCAAGGTTGGAGAATCTGTGAATGTAATACACCGGCCAAATATGTTGTTAAGACAAGTTGTATTTAAGTGAGTTCTTGGTGTGCGTGTGTGTGTATAACCAAAATTTTTATCAGAATGTGGAAATATTAACATCTCCTAAATTTTTCATAGGCATCTGTGGATTGTGTTACAGACATGTTAACTGAAGTTTGCATGTTAACCAGGTAATCAGATAATCATCGCTTTGAACCTCAACAGGTACTCGTAGGTAACTATGTGATCCAACCGTCCTCTCACCTCTGTCCAATCTGAGAGGAAGAATAAGTAGTGCATCCCAGAGATGATATTCATCTTTTATACAGTTTGTTATTCTGACCTGTTGTCAGTCATGTTGAAGGGCAGTGAGTCGATGAATGAATCATGCGATGTGACATCCACCCACTGTAACGCTAATTATGTGGTAAAGACAGAACAGGGCATTTCTGCACATGGACGGTGTGACACAGGAGAGAGAAAAGAGTGATGCACCGTGGGCGTGACACCAGTGAGATCACATATACCAGTAAATGCTTTAACCCACTGTAATCCCCTACTCAGTGGACTTTAAGAGCATCAGTATAAGAAGAACTGAGCTGTTCTTACATGTGTATAAACAGTAAAGTGGAACAATAGGCTGGTAGAGTATTTTAGTTAACTTAAAGGTTGTAGCTTTTGTTTTAAAAAGAAAAAAAATGTTTTATAAGGTTTTTTCTTCCTATTACTCCTTTTAATTTAAAGTTACATTTTAAAAAATGGGTTACATGAGCTTTATTTGTAATATTTGATTTCAAACCTAACATTCATAGCATTGATTTTATTTTTATTTCCTTTAGTCCTTTTAGTCAAAGTCGTGACTGAAACCAGTGCCATTGAATTTCCTCATTTCCAGACAGTCTGCGTGTAGGGGGAAAAAAAGTTCTGTTCTGGCACAGCCCTAGCCATTTTCCTTATCGCTATCACGGTCTTCAAATACTTCTCCATTTTCTAAAATCACCCATCCAATATCCTGTCTCAAAAGTAGCGTGGTTGCCCAGCTTCGATCAAAACCGCGCTCCTTCATTTCCGCTGTCATTACACGGGTCACGTCCTTCCTCTCAGCGGTAGATCGTACTTGCCGTGTTGGGACAATAGTCTGAGGTCTTGTATGATTTCAAGGCACGCTTGACTAATAATTGGAATAATAAGACGTTCAGATGGATCTGGTAATTGCTAAGTGAGTGCTTGTGATTGGTCTTGACATCCTTTTAGTGAAAGAAAAGATCAGATAGATCAGAAACTATTTCCATATCCCGAAAACGGCTCTGAGTGCAGTGTCGTAGCTTTGACTTCATATTGTTTTTAGAAAATGATTCAGCCTGTCATTACTTTATTGCTTTTTGTATCGGTCGTGTTCACAGTACCTGCATATTTCTGTACATGCAAACTATGGACATTGCTTCATGTAGTGTAATAGAGTAATCATTTTGAGTAAAATAAAACTGAAATATATAAAATCTATGGTTTATTTATGCAAAATAATTAATCATTAAAGAAAATATGCTTGGTATAAAGTGAATATATGCCAATCAAGTAAATTTCATCTGATAAATTCTGTCTAATTTACCATTTTACATTAGACTTATATAGCAAAGTTACATGTAATCACATTACTCAAAGTCAGCATTTTAGGTATGGGTATTTTTTTTGAGGCTATTAAGTCTCTTAACTTTTTCGTTTCACGTTGTCATAACTTCGAAGTACATTTATAGCTTCAACAACTGACCCAGATTGTTCCTTTGCAGATTTTCACGCAGTGCTTTGACAAGAAGCGGTGTTGTGCAGAAAAGTACAAGTTCTTCCACTGTGGAGGCATTCATCCAGCGCTACTGCACTCCAACACCGACCTTTTCTGTTTATGTCTGCCTGCACGGGCGTACGTAGACATATTTAGCCTGTCTGCCCTGCAGGCGGTCACGGTTTTAGTGCCAGTTGATGTTCTAAAACAAGCCTTTTAGCTTAAACATCACAAATGGAGCGGGGGTTTTTTTGGGGGTGGGGGGGGTTGGCAGCAATATTGGAAAAATAAACATTATCAGGAAAATGTTAAGAACCATATTGGAATGGAATCAGCTGTGAAACATCTTTGGATGTCACATATAATGTTATGGTTGCTGCTAATATACAGTTCAGTACATTACATCTAGCGTAGGCAGCCAGCAGGGGCCCACACATGAACACACACACACAGAAAGAGAAACTCTGCCCATCTGGGGGCAGGTGTTGCAGTTTATGGAGCGTAAGTGCAAAGTAGCCACGTTCAATCACTGCACCAAGGCTTAGCAAGTAAGGGAACAGACACATGTGGAAACGAGAAAAGAGAGAGGCTGAAACAAATTTTAAAAAATGTGTGTGTGGGTCTGTGTGTGTGTGTGTGTGTGTGTGTGTGTGTGCGCCTGTGTGTGTTTGTGCCCCTTGTCCATCTCCCTGTGGTGGCTCTAACCTTCGGTCTCCCTCTGACTTCACTAAGTTGGGCTTCCGGGCTCACAGCTGCTTTGCAGAAGCACAGCTTCGTACTGCATCACACACGGCAAACTGATGATACGTGCATGGTTGGACAGAGGAATAGAAGAATTAATGATGGATAGTAAGTGATTGGCTTGCTGAAAGGAGAGCTGTGTAACTGATGGGAGGGATAGAGAACTGTGGGGATACGTTATTGCCCGGCTGTGTGAACGTGCAAGTCCAGTTTTCATCCCGAGATTCTTTGCTTAAAAAAGAAATGCATTTTTTTTTTCTTTAATTTACTACAAGTTTGTGCTTTGACTTCAATTTGACTCACGAATGTAAAATGAAGTGTAACAGCTTCTCCTTAGTGTTTAGTGCCACAGAGTTTCAAAGTTTGTGACCAGATTTTGAGACGGATCATAACTTTCCTTAGCAGGAAAGCAGTATTTGATATTGGATAGCTAAAGTCAATCCTTCCTTTCCTTTGGTAATCTTGGGATGGGATGATCCATGCTTTTATCACAGCCATACTGGATTACTGCAATTCTTTATTCAGTGGAATGGGTAAAGCACTACTATCTCAATTACAGTTAGTCCACAATACTGCTGCTACTACAGTTCCTGAGTGGTACAAAGAAAAATATGTTCATATTACACCAACTCTGGCACTGTTCCAGTGGCTACCTGTGCAGTTGAGGATTCAATTTCCATATCCTTTAGTTCACTTACAAATGCTTGCTTGGGCTCGCTCCTAAGTATCTGTCAGAGATGTTACAGATTGTTGCACCCTGTTGAATGCTTATGTCAGCTGGTCAGCAGCTGTTAATAGTTCCAAGCATCAGACTGGCCTCTACTGCCGGTCAGTCCTTTGCGGTCACAGCTCCGTAATTCTTCCCCTCCACATCAAGTTGTCTGATGTTGCTTCCAGTGTGAACGTAGGTTAACACTCGCTAATTACTCACAGCATTTTTTCCATTTCCCACGGGGTTGCCACAGGAAAGGGCTCCATATATTTGATTTAGCATATGCTTTCCTGACGCCATTAGGGACACCTGTCTCTGGGGATACACTAGGTTGTTCACCCCTGATTTTACAGCAAAATACTTTGCTCCTCCATGCAACTCCTGTGGTACAAATTATATGGCAATTTTGGAAGTTTTTGAAAATTTGTTGAAAAAAGGAAAAATAATATTTCTTTCTTATGTGCCTTACTTAATAAGTATAAAGCTCAAACACTACAAGATGTATTTGCGACTATTTGTGTGTTATAAAACCCAAAGTTTTGCTCACAGAAGCCAAACCACTGAAATAGGAAACTCTGGGAAGACTTTTTTAGAATGTGTTTCACATGCCAGAGATGCCTAATATCACAGGGTTTGGGCTCGAGGCAAAAGGAAAGGTGGAAGCAGGCTTTGACCTAGGGTTAAAGGGGCCGGACCATGAGGTAGCTCAAACACAGATCATTTTGTTGTAGTTATTATCTTGTTATCTAATTGTAACTCTAAAAGTGGTCAGCTTTTTTGTGAAAACTTGTCATTGTCATGCCATGTCCCATGACTTACTGTGAGCTCCAACTTTTATTATCATCATCCTTAAAGCTGTTAGAAATGGTAAAAGGTTGTACCGATGGACAGATGAAAGGGGCTTAAATGTGCAAATGCACTGTTGACCACTTTTAATAAAGGATAGGGAGCGAAATATGTGTATAGGTGGTCATGCTCAAGTTAGTAGCACTTCTAGAGTTATCATCTTCTTCCAAAAACACCCCATTCAGGAATGTTGGGGTCATGGCAAGGGTGGAAAAGCCTGAAGCTTTTAATGTCACTGGTCAGCACCTTTCAACCTGGGGGTTTTAGCCATTGGGATTAACATAAATCTGCTTCTTTCTTTTTTTTCCTATATGAGCAGTGATATTTATCATTGGCCTTTGATTTTAGGCCAAAACAAATAGAGACTGAATCGAATGGATTTTTGTGGGGTTTTTGTGACTTCTGTGTTGGAATTCGTCGATTTTGATTAGTTAACATTATATTGGTCCACATGCTCACATTTTCAGGAAGCCATAGGAGCCCTTGACCTTGGACAGTACCACAGTGCGGTGACCAGCGATTTATTCAGGTTTATGGAAGTTTTTAATACGAACTGGAATTAACTGTATCACTGTGACCTTTCTGTTAAGGTCAGTCTCAGGCTAAAGAGGTACTACAGTTAATTTTGTCATTCTGGGAAATTAGGATGGAAGCTCCTTTTCATCTTGACTGCTGTGATAATTAGTTAACAGTGACGGACACTTTTACAGTCTGTCAGGCTGAGAATCAGACTTATGCACCACTTTTACTGCTACACATGCAGCTGATTAACAAATGCTCTGTAAAATACTACACAGACAACATGGTAGAGTTAGAAGTTTATATTTATTTAGCATTTGCTGCCAGCGCCTCTGTCCAGGAAAATCTTTGTTACTTTAAGAAACTGAATGTCCAGTTTAATGTGTCCATATATCAAGTACATTTGCCACATCTATGATCCAACATCCTAGGACTTTTTACAGTTTAGAATGGTCTTATTTGTTATTTTTGAAAGCTAAAAGTTTTAATTCCTGGCATTTTTTTTGATGTCTCACTGTGGGATGTGCCTCCTCATAAGCATTTATCTCTTTTCGACTGTCCTGATTGGCTGGTGATTACGACGACTACGTTGGGCAGAATCACCCACCCTTAAAGTTGCTTGCAGTATTCCATAACCATTATTCAAACAGGTCTATAATTCATTTATGATAAGATTACAGTTATCTGTAAATTCATCCAGATGCCTCTTTTATTTATTAGTCATTTCTAAAGTAATTAAGAGTCATAGCCTTTGCACCAAACTGACCAACAAAAAACAGCATAAACAATGCAAAACAGTGGTGACTTATTCATCACTGACACTCCAACATTAGCTAACCTTTTTTGTGTTGCATCACTTTGGGCTGTCTAGACAGTCATTCTTCTTCTTCTTTCTTCAAAATAACTCGGTGGCTGCAGGAGTTGCAACACATATTTAATTTCTATTCAGACCACATGCTCGTCCATTCTCAGCTATTTCTTCCCTCCATAGACTAGAAAAACAATTTTGCTTTTCTCTGTAGGTATAGTTACGCCATTAGATTGGTAAAGTAAAATGTCAGTGTGACAACTTTATATCCCAACTCACAGTTTAGTGGCACTTTTTTGTTTTTTAATGGTTATGCTGTAATGTTGCTATAGGCATTTTTGCAAATGTATATGCATCTAAATGTGTAAATTCTCAGTATATTCACATAGAACTTTTTTGGCAACTTTTTACAAAAATGAGTGAAAAAGTTAATTATTATACTGACAGTAGTAAAAGTATAAAGCATCAGATTAAGCGATGCTTCACATTACTATTTGGCTCAGAGTTGATCAAGAAGAACTAATAAAGGAAGTACATAGACTTACAGATACTTCCAATCAGGAGTAATAATCAGGAGACAATACTGTCAGACCTGCTGAATCAACAAATCACATAAATAGAAACCGTCTGACAAAGTGCAAGTAGGCTAAAAGATTCATAAAAGGCAGCAGATCACGCCAGGATCTAAAGAGACTTGTAAACAGATAAGAAACAAAGTCATCAGCATCTATCAGTCTGGAAAGGGTTAAAAAGCCATTTTTAAACCAAGCCATTAACCATAAATGGAGAAAACCTGGAACAGTGGTGAATCTTATTTGAGTGGCCTACCAAAATTACTGTAAAAGTGCACCGATGACTCATCCAGGAGGTCTTAAAGAACCCAGAACAGCATCTAAAGAACTGAAGTTATTGGCAGTGTTTATGATTCAATAATAAGAAAGAGATTGGGCAAAAATGGCATCCATGGCTGAGATGATAAAAAAAAAAAAACAACAAAAAAAAAACCCTAATGCTGACCAAAAAGAACACAAAGGCTCATCTCACATTTGCAAACCTGTTTTGTATTTACACAGGTTATATTTGTCTAAAATTAAAATTTGTTCAGTGATCTGGAACATGCAAGTGTGACAAATATGCAACAACAAAAAAAGAAATCAGAACTTAATTATTTTTAATGTATTTCCTGCAAAAGCCCACATTGTTCAGCTTTGGAAGGTGCATTGCTGTAACCTACATGCTTCACATTTACATTACATTGCACTGCAACTTCCAGAAAGAAGAGCAAGTTTCGAGCAAAACTCTGAAATGGGCTGAGGAGAAAAGGCTGATGAGGCTTATTCATCAGCTTTGTCATGGATTTGTAGGAAGCAAAAACCAGGGGAGAAAAGAGCTGATGATGGGGCTCGTTGAGGCAGCATGTTCACCGTGTTAGCAAGGAAGCACAGGAGGGTTTGGGGCTGATAATGCTTGTTGAGGCTGCAGAAGTGTGTGCGTGTGTGATTTGTCCACGCACACTCTTGTTGAAGCAGCACACTTGCTGTGCTGTGCGAGGATTGAGGGCGACTCTATTGAGATGATGCTTGTTAATTCTGCCTCAAGTGAAGAGGGCCAAAGCAATGACTGAAAACAAGAGCAAACAAAGAGACGGAACAAGATTGGCCCCGGCATTTTGATGAGCGTTTGCTTTTGAAAAGGAGGAAGAAAAGCAGGTAAATGTCAGCAATGCATCCATGAGCGATGGCACAAAATGATAAGTCCCCAAAAATCAGCTAAATATGTCAGAAATACATTTTGATTTGCATAACGAGAAATTCAAGTGGCATAAAATGTTGATTAGGAATAATTGACCCTTTTTCAGTTAGCTTTCTACTTTTACAATCTCTTTGGTTTATTTGAATTTTAGGTTAATCTAGAAGTACAATACATGGATCTTCTATTGTGGCTGTTTAAAAACGGTCTTTAAATGTAGTCTACAGTATATCACACAGAACAACCCTAACCGAAAACTATGGCAGGTATCGCCAATGTCACAAACAACTCTACTTCAGGTGACTTAACAGGGTTATGAAGCCCCAAACCATCATCTGTGAACTTTCCACTGACCAAATGTCGTTTAGTGAACTCTGTAAATAAATAGGCTCAAACTCTCAAAGTCCAAAGGTATTCAAATTTAAATCAAAGAAATATAAGAAAAGTGTAGCTGGAACCAATGGGCCATGCATGAATTTTCACCGTTTGTGAATCCACCAGATAATCAGTTAATCATTTCAGCTCCACAATCAGCAACGCAAGCCAAAAACACAATCTGAAATACTGCCCTGCAGACCAAGTTGTAGAAAACACTCCGACTTGAACTCGGTGCTCACACACTGTTTACTCACACTACTGGCATCACTGGATGCCATGTCTGTGCTCTTGCATAAGGATGTGTGTCCCTACATGTGTGTGGGTGCGTGTGGGGGTGTATGGGGGCGAGATGGATGCAGGTGAACAGCTTGCGAGGGCCAACAGTTCCGCAGGCCAGTCTCGCGCATCACTTGACAGCAATGCCCGATGAAGTCCTACGCACAAATGAACTTGTTAAGCAAATGAGTGAACAAGCAAGGGAGGGGTGTGGATGGGTATGGGTGAAGGGTATCGGCAGGAGTGGGTAGGTGCACATGGTCACAGCAGCCCCTGCTAGACCTGCCTTCTTGTCTGTGCATATCACCCCTCTTTTCCTTTTCCCTTTCTGTCATTCTATCCTCTCAGAGAGCTCTCACTATGCGACTCTATTTCAGTCCTCCTCTTCCCATCTCTCTCCTTCACTCAGCTCATGTAATACTATTGTTTTATTAGAGAACAGCCTATTTCTGATTTGGATTGGGAGATTATCCTCACAATGTCTTGACAAGGTACTGTCATCCCATATTCACAAATAATGGACCGTACAACAGACTGTCGCAACAGATCGGGGCTTTGCGTGAGATGGTAATGGTTACGCAAAATACGATGACATTTTCATGGTATTTGCATGCATTGGCATGTGGCTGAGATACACAAACAGGGCTGAAAATGTGGAGACATTTGGAGAGTTGGTGTTTATTTCCGTCCTCCTTCCTGAAATAAAACTCTCAGATCACGTCACCTGCACTGACATACATACATATTTAATATTAATGTGTGGCACCTAAATGAAAATATAAGGGTGCACTTGCATCCACTTTTAGAAACTCATAATGACAGTGACCTAACCTGTGTCCTGACCACACCCATCTTCCTTGCCCCTTCTTAGACCCAGCCCCCACCATACTTATAAAGATGTCTGCACATCTAGCCCCCCCCACCCACCCACCCACCAGGGAAGGCATTTGAGGATTCCAGCATGGTACGTTTAGTGCTATAAGTATCACAGAGGTAGAGAAGTTGGCCATTCACAAGAACATTTGGAGTATTTGAGGGGCTCATGCTGCTTTTCCAAGTTCCCCCACCATGAAAACTTATCTCAAGGTAAGGAGGTGAATGACATAGTCTGGATGTTTAAATGTGGAGGTCGTTTTCAGATTGCAATGAGCTACACATGTGAGTTGTTTAATACAAGACTGGCCCACTGGCACCGAACGTAAAGGCTGACATTTTAGTTCCACTCATGAGAAAAAGTAACCTGCTAATCAATTTGAGCTTTAAGATAAATGTTTGAAATAATGTATGGGTAAAATAGGTTCCCGAAAAGATTATTTTTAGTAATATCCAGATTTTACTTTGATAGACTAAACATTGTTTGTTTTTTTTGTTAACATTTGTGCATTTGAGTACAGCCACCGAGTACAGATTTGTAGTTGCTGGCAGCCACATGGTTCTACTTTGTGGTTCTATTCACTCATTTCACTAGATATCATCTTACCAATCAACTGACCAATCACCAAGTGGCTGACTTGGTTGTTGTTGTTTCAGCAAGCAGACCATTTCACAAATGCCTTTCAGAGTAACCTGAAGATTTTCTGTTTCTTTTCTTTGACGCATTGAGAAACTGGACACACTGTCTTAGGCTTTGTAATATTTTTCAAGCTCGAAAAAATTTAAAATGGATGCAATGGATGTCCTTTATCAGAATTGATCTCCAAATATCATTACCTGTGGTCAGAGAGAAACGGATTCTTGGGTTGGGTTTTTTTTGGGGGGGGGGAAATGACTCAAGAAACATAAAGTAAAAAAGAGACCTTTCTAAACAGATTCATGTGAGAATATAAATGTGTGCTACAGCTAAAAAAGACATTAGGTGGTCTTTAAACTGCCACCTTATTTCTAAAAAAGGTCAGTGTCATGTTGGACTGTGTGAGAAATAAATACTGTGGACAATCTCCCAACCTGGTTCTTCAGAAATTGGATAAACTGGGTAGAAACACCAAGTGGAAGATCATGGCACATACTTATGGGTGGCATTACAACAGATTTATGGTGTTGTACTTCTGGAAAATGACAGAATTGCAAAGAATACCAAAAAAATCCCACAGACATTCTTCCTTTGTCACATTATTTATTGGAAACTTGGAAACAGTTGTGAAACTGAAAAGTTTGAAGCATGCTGATGCCTTAACTTTATCCACGTATGTTCAGGAGAATTGTCAAGACACTTACTAATGGGTTTCAGTGCTGTAGAAATGCCTACCAAATGACACCTCAAATCAATCTATCCCTAACCAGGTTAATAACTGAGATCTCATGTTTAACGTATTTTGGGAAGAGTAACATGCATTTAGAACTTTCTACTGATCGGCCAAGCACTTGCTTTGTAGATCATGAAAGGAGGTTTCTTTTATATTTTTCCAAATAGCAACGTGCGGACAGGCTCTAGTAGGTTACTCTGCAACTATGCCATTGCTCATACTCTTTGGCTAGCTGTCGTGATATTTTGATACACTCCTCTTAATCTATACTGTGCTTAATTTCATTCACTTGTGAATGTATCACTCCTAAATATGTGCACCTGGAAGCATAGCTGAATGTTAATACATCAGCACTTTAAAAGTGAAATAGAGATGCCTGACCTTATGAAAGACGCTCAGCGTAGGGAGTAACGTAACCTGTTGGTGACCCTAGCTTCTGGGCAGTCATCTGTCCACCGTTCATCTGACAGTGCTTGGTTTTCTCTCATCCTCCTCTCTCCTCCTACCAACACCCCATCCATTGGTTTCAATTAATCAGCCATGGAGCGGAATTTATTCAGTCCCTGCCCAGTGGGATTCTTTGGTATGTGGCCCCAATGGTAGCAGGTTGAGAAGCCACAGTTTGCAGTGTCTTTAGGCCTATTACTCTCACCTCACAGCCCACTCATAAAGAGAGCTTTGAGCAGACTGTTTTTGCGGGGGGATCCGGTAGGCTTTTTGTACCATAATAACCAGTTGGACTGAGTCACTGCAGACAGACATGTTTACTAAACTCCTGCATAGGTGGAGTGAGAGAGATTACATGTGCCACAATCAAACACCAGGGCCCTGATTATTGGCTGGTGGACAGTCTGGGAAAATGATAATGTTTCTTGTCTGATCACCTAGAACTGGTGTTGACATTTTATTTTTATTTCACTAAGTGGTTCGCAAAGTGGTTTGCAGTGGGGCAGGAACTATATGTATACTGAAGTATCTTAAGCAGCATGTTTGTTATAAGACTAAAATAGGATGCACAGATGGGAATCAGCTGAGACCCCAGGTGGTGTTGGCCAGCATTTACATATAAGCTGTTGATCTGCTGGGATTGCGCTTGTCTTCATGATCTTCTTGAACTAACATTATACTAATTTTTTGTATAATTATGATTTAAATGTAAAAGAAGATTGAATGAAAAGCATGATGAACTGATTGGAGGGAACAGAATATATTAAATCCTTCTTGAAGAGTTATTCTTTTAACTTTTAAAAGCCTTAAAGCCTTTAAAAAAACTTTTAGATTTCTCATAGAATTTATGGACATAAATTCCACCGAATTTCCCGGAGGAACCCACCCGAGGGATTAATAAAGTTTTATCTAATCTAATCTAATCTATACTGAATACTTTCTCTAGTTTTCTCTGTGAATGACATTTTAGCTTTGCTTTTAATTTCAAGAGACTGGGTGAGTTATTCTGGTGCTAGAGAAATACCGACATCAAAAAAGGTATAATAAAAGATGAAGTTCCACTCGCACTTGTAGATGTTCCAGAAGGATCGTTTCTTGGACCTTTTTTATTCACTCTGTAGACAAACAGTTTTATCTCTGCCACCCAAAACTGTAATGTACATTTTTATGTAGATGACAGTATTTTATATGCCACTGGCTCCTTCCTTGACCATTGCACATGTACAGTCTGCTTATGATACAGTATATTTCAGAAATCTTGTCATCACACAAAAGCTGTTTTAAACTCTGATGACACTAAGTGCACGATATTCACCAGGTCACCTGAAAGTATCCAGCCTACAGTCTGTATTCAAACCCTCCACGGTTATAAAATTGAAAATGATTGCACTTGATTATGGCGATTTTGTTTATATGAATGTTCATCCACCTTGAAGCCTCTTTATTCTTTGCATCCGTCTGTTATGATTTATCACAGGCCATTCTTTTCTTACTCACCATTGCATCATATAATGAAAAAGTGGGGTGGAGGCAGAAATGTATGATGTCTTTTTTTTTTTGTTTGTTTTTATTTTTTAACATGGCTCTACTGCAGACTGACTGCTTATCTCCTTGATTTGAATTTAAACACAGAACCGAAATAAGGTATTAAGAACGTATTGACCCAATTTGAATTAAATAGCTGAAGTTTCGCGAAACAACAAGGCCTGTTTTAACAATAACACCTGGATATCACAAAGTAGCATGTATGTACATAATACATGATAATGGCAGCATGAGTGTGCACATGCTAATTATATATTGGATCCTGTGTGGGTTTTCTCTCACATATATGACAGTATATAATGAAATGGTGACCAAAAATGGTCAAAAACGAATAAAGTAAGTAAAATAATCACAGTTCTTATCCGGTACAGCTTATTAAGGCAATGTCCACATGTAAAAAGGCCTTCTTTCACTGGCTGCTATAAAAAAGCTCCATCTTTACCACTAGTTCAGATTTGTTTGAGATTTGAACAGACAAAAGCAGTCAGTGATGTTGTGGCAATTTGTTTCAATGAGTGCCTCTTTAAAAAGGCTAATAATGGCACCTTGGATAGGACTTCATTTCAAATATGCTTTCATGCTAACTACAACAAATGTGTGTTTTCTGTAGGGCTCTACACTGTAGCATAATGTTTCCCTCCGTGTAGTGTTTTCAAACACAATAAGGAGAGCTTGAGGATGCAAAACAGTGTATTTGGATGATTTGCAGGGAAAAACTGCAACCAGGAAGAGTAACATCTGGATTTATGAGGAATAAATCCATAACTACAAGTGTTATTAGGCAACAGTACAAACACTGTAATCTCATCCCCACGTGCAAAAGGCAGACTAATCAGTGCTCCCAGCGATTATGTGAAATTAACAGCTGTTGTTACTCACCTACATTACAGCATCTGTAAAGAGCTTTGGATGTTCTGTGGAAACCTTTGGTGCAGTCGCCCCGCAGTGCTGTTACATGTCATAGACGATTGTTAGCAGGATAATTACCTGTGAAAATGATTATCTCATACAAAAATTATTATCTAATCCTTTTTAGTTGAATTGTTTTTCTTGCTAAACCACTTCTGTCCCTGAACATACATATCACACAGCCGATGGTGTCTCTAAAATGAACATGGATGTAACTATTTGCTTAAAGAAGCCATTGAAACTTTCACTGGATGGAACTTGCAAATGTGCATGGAGAACCAGCTTCCCGTGTGAGACCACTGAACTGTCGGTAAAATGCCATCGCTCTACAGGAGATGTCTCAAAAATAAATTTCTTTCAGACAGGAAATGACACGCACAGTAAGCAGTTGCACGATATTAACAAATCACATTCTGTTAGGAGAGATTATCAAGCCTTTGCAGAGCCTGGCACTCTGCTCACTGCTATCTGGTTGGGATTGTATGAGGAGTTGTGACTATTGAAGTGTGTGAGAGAGATGGAAGTAGTATAGGGAATTTTCAAAATAAGAGAAGCGCCAGTACACTGTGCTCTAAGTACATAGTGTCCTAACCACATTTATGGTTGTAGAAGCAAAAGTAAATTTTGTGTGCGTGTGTGTGCGTGCGCGTGCATGTGCATTTCCATAAGCTGAAAGGAATTTTGTTGTTCTTGCTGCACTCCAGTGGACAGTATCTCTTACAAACACGGCTGCAGCTGTCAGGAGATGTCGGTTTGAAGGGTTTGTGCTGCTGTCTGTCAAATTGACCCGGTGTGTGCATTTAAATGCATGTGTGTGTGATATTGTGTATAGTCCATAAAGCTGAAATCCTCTATGTGGGCTGTGAGAGGAGGGAGGATGAGCAACAGCAACTTCAAGAGGAAACACATGAGGGGAGAGGTGCAGCGGCGGGATAAAACTGAATTACTTTTGCAGCGAGAACACAAACCGATAAGTTCTATTACATTTATTTAATATTTATGACAGGTTTCCGAAACGAGCAGGTGGTGATACTTGACACTGATGTTGATTGTGATACATCCCAACATGCTTTTCATTTATTTACACATCTATGTTTTTTTTGTTCTGGTTTTTTTGATAAAGCGTTACCTGCAGCAAACGTGGGACATGCTGTGAAAAACATCTTTAGTGAGTTTTTGAAGGGTTATATATCCGTCCTACTGGAGAGCATTTATTCTCTTCACATAACACCTGCAAGCCTTTGTAGAGTGACACATGTTTGTGTAAATCGCACTGATTCCGCCTTATGTCGCTTTCCATTCTAAGCCTGCACAATGCAGATCAGCAGTTCTCGTTTCATTTACATTTCAGGTACTGAGCTGACAGTCTTTTCAAGTTAAGCTTCTGGGAGAGAAGAGTTAGATGCTCTTATTTTGTCAGCTGCTGTTTGACAAAATGTTGGAGTCACACTTGTGAGATTACTCTTGCAGAATAGGTAACTAATGGCCCTTAGTACTATTGCGAGTATCGATGTATTGTTACTGCTGAGTGCCCATATGCAGCAGGATCTGAATGTAATTAGACGCTGGCTAATCAGAAATGAATCAGACACGAGCTGAAGTCAATACTTGATTTCAGTATGTGAAAGCGAAAGTACAAACCTGCCTCAGCTCCATCTGTTCTGTTTATTTGGTGCCGGTGCAGAGAATTAAGCTAATCACACTTCCTGTCACCTTGTTGTTTCTTAACAATCATTTATTAAAGTGATAGTGATGCAACTTGCGTTGTGCAGTCACAAATGATGTCATTTGATATTTTACTGAATGTGTCTAACAGGTTCAGTGTGTCATTGGTTCAAAGTCATTTTTATATATATATTTTTTTTTTTTTTAGTTCCTGTTTGTTTGCTTTCTTTTTTTTTTTTTTTTTTTTTTTGCGGTAGT
>VUQG01002834.1:0-14769 GCA_015106755.1 Etia nguti
TACAAGTACAAGGCAACGAAATGCAGGTTAGTCATTAATATACTGCTGCATGGGCTGGGCTGTAGTTACATCATAAGGTTTTAAAAACTGAGCTTTAAAATGAATAGTGATGATAAAAACCGACTGTCCTTTTTAGGGGCTTGTTCAGATTAAATAGAACAAAATACAAAGCGTTAAAACATGTTAAAAACACAACAGCCTTAATAAATGCAGAGTAGTTTGGACCTGGAATCGGGTTTCATCAGATCATCACTTAAAGATTGGATATCCCACCTGCTGTGAATGTTTTAATGCAGTACAGTTGTTATTATTATCACTCATCACATCCTGTTTATGACAGTTAAAATAAATAACATTCATATAAGAAATAAAATTGTCTTGTGTAAACTGTGTGTGGTGTTAAATAGGCCTATACTACTGTACTTTAATGTCGGTCATAAAGGTGGTACTTCAAGAGCCATATATTTTATTTGGTGGTACTCATTGTGAAAAGTTTGAGAACCACTGTGATAGAGTGATATCATTTGAATGAATCATGAGCATTAATAGACTTTGGAGTTTTTAGAACCGGATCAAACGATCCTAAATCAAACATGCTCAACCCTTTCACCACTGCTTTTAGACACTTTCCTTATTGCACCATTTTTATCAGTTACCTAATCTGTACAAAAGGCCAAAATGAACCGTCATAACCTTTTTAAAAAATGTTTGCAGCTGAGTTTCAGTCAAGTTCCCTCCAGTATATCATTTAATCTGTGTACTCTGTGTTGATGGATTGCACGCACCTCCTGTTTTGGTCCACCTGCAGCCACCTCAACCTGTCTGATTCATCGCTCTCATCACGCTTCAGTCACTGTTCACAAGCTTCCTGCAGCTACGGCTCAAGTGCAATTTGCATTTGCCTTTTCCCACCCTTAGTTCAGAAGACAGTGAGGCTATGGCTCGCCAGCCTGTGCTGAGTCACAAACACCTACAGCCTTCCAGGATTTCTTTTAACGAAGCGCTCTATATGCTAAGTTTGATCAACAGGAAACAACGGGAGGAAGAAAGTAGGGAAGAAGGAAAGAAAAGCGACAGGAGAACCATATCAAGCATGTTTGTGCGTGTGGGCAGCAGAGCACCTGCCTGCTTTAGATGGTGAAGTGATGACTTCTTAAAGGTACAGAGTGATTGCATGCTGTGTTGAACAGTGGTATTTGGATTTGACCAGGCCTCGTTGTTACTGGAGACCACTGTAAACTTAAAATTCCAACTTCTTTCTAATTATGACACACTTATGCTGCTATTGCACTTTCTCCAAACCCATGTAGCTAATCAGATTTTTTTTAGATTGTTTTCCTCAAGTGGTGTGGAATATGCCTCAGCATATGCGGGGATGATTCACCCCAGAGACATTTGATTATTTCATCCTATTCTCTGGAGTGTCCAATTTAATGAAAAGTCATTACTGCTCCAACATAATTAGGATACCCTTTGAAGAGCCATGCTCAGCTGGTTTGGACCAATCTTCAAACTGGGTTTGAAGATAGAGTTCATATTGAGTGTCTATACTTTTGACACTTTCTTAGAGTGCCAATTAGGTTTACTATAATGCAATTTTACTTGGTTAACTAGCTTTCATTCACACACACTATAGATACATACACATATTCCAGCATTTCAAATTATGAGGTCAGTGAATGCACAAATAATCTTTATGAGCTGAACGCTTGTGTTCTCTAATAATCAGTCTCTTTAAACGCTCTGTTTATGACTGCTACTCTTAGATCTGTATGATGCCAGAGGGAGGGGATATACTTTTTTATGGTTGTCTCAAGCACAGAAGCCCCGCCCATCTGCTGTTCAAATATGCTGTTTGCAAGGAGCAACCAGATAAATAACAGTTATTGTCAACTGAGAATCATACAAATTAGTAGAGTTCAAGGATAAAAACATGGAGGTGGAAATAAGCATAATGTTTCCACTTTAACAGTCAAACACTGCGGTGGTAAGCATCCAGTGAGTGCTGTGGTTGTCTGAAAATGGTCATATTAAGGAAGTCAAATGAAGGCAGTAAGTTATTGTACTGTATGTAGCCACAGTAATGCTGAGCCTGTTTAAAATCGCTGTCCCCTAACCCCAGCGGAAATATAGCATGATAAATAGCATAAATGGTTTGCTTTTGCTGAGTATGAAATGGAGAGGTGGTTGGTATTCTAATGCTGTAGTAAATGCTGATCAGATTCTTTTAGGAGAAACATTTATAAAAGAAATGGACTCTAGGTTGGTGATTTAAAGGTCCTTGAACCTCAGAATAGCTACAGACACTCATTTGTCTGTTTCTTTTTGTGTAGATTACATATATACTTGGTTTCGAGAGTGGGTTTGCTAAAGGTGGAAGTTAAACTGCACTTTAACTTCTGTCTGAAAGAGGCCTCCGAGCAACAAAGAACACACAGCAGGCAGGAAGCAGGTTAATGGAGTGGGCACAAATTGGTACTTGATTGCTGTGGTTGGCTGTTCTTTTTTTTTTTTTTCCTGAATTGGACTGCTGTCACACAGTTCATGAAATGAATTGCGTGTGGGTGGCATAGGGAGCGGAAGTATTTTTCATTCTATTTTCCTCTTTTGATGTGTCACATCAGGCAAAGCATCTCTGCTGTATTTTTTTCCACATGTTCCAAGCAGAATAAAAGAGATGTGGGCCTCAGCGTTTTTCTGGCCTGTTGACCGTCTCCGTAATCCTGAAGATCTGCCACGAAGTCAGCCTGACTCTGCCACTTAAGCCGGTGCAGGATCAGCGCTGAAGAGGCAATTACTTTATTTTTCAGGGTGGATAAAAGGCATGGAAGTAGGAGACTTTATCCGATGTTACGAGTACTGATATGTATATAAGAATGGTTTCTATTGCATCAGAAACCATTCTTATATACATATCATGCTGTCATCTCTAATAAAATCACACTGCAAGATTTTCTGTTGTAAGTTTTCTGTACTACCTCGGTTGTAGTAGTTGGGCTACGTTACATTAAAACTGCTCGGTCATTAATCTATAAAATGGTTGTCAGCATTTGCAAGGAGAAGAGACTTTAAATTATGCACAAGCAACGTTGCACATAATTTAAATATTTACACCAGCCTGAGAGATCAGCTCTAACTTACTGCCGTGGACACAGCGTGGTTTTCTCCTCCCATCCCCAGCAGGAGATGTAGTTAAAAGGCAGCTAGTGAGGAAAAATGGCTATCTACAGTATGAGCTCTCTCGCCTACCTCCAGTTTTACCCTCCCCCGTGTGAGGAAAGGTCTGTTGAAAAGAGCGGCGGCAAACACTCTCCACAGCATGGTTCTGCCTTTCTCTCATAGCGCTCAATTAATCTAGGTGCTCAAGTGGTACAAAGTAGCTTTTGCAGTGCAGAGATCAGCCAGCAAGCTCTCACTTCATAGTGGGAACACTAGAGGAGGGAGGAGGGCTGCAGAGCGTGCGCGTCAAAATTCAAAACTCAACAGAGGCACGCATGTTTTACTCCCACTCCTACCGCTCTACGTACAGCCCACCTAACAGGGTGAATATAAAGGAGAAGTTTGGACCGGAGACCAGATTTTACTTTATTTTTTCCTAATGTGAGGATCCCAGCACATCACTGGATTTTTTTCCCTCTCCATTTTCACTCTCAAGCCGACCCAGTAGTGGGAGGGAAAGTGTGCGAAATCTAGCAGGACTTCTAGATCACTAAGCGAGAAAGTCTAGAGGGCATCATGGGAGCTTTAATGGTCATCTTCTCTCTTCAGCCAAAACAAAGACGCAAGACAGGTACGCAAGACTGAAGATTTGAAAATAACGAAACTAATTGCATAACCAGTAAAGTAATGGTCACTCACTGCATGATGTATTTCACAAAGATAGTGTGTGTTTGTGCATGTGTGTGTGTTGTGAACTTGAGCATGCACAAAGTTCCCTGTTAATATTGTGTTTTCCTTATAATCTCAAATGAATTCATGGTCCCCCATCAGCAGTCCATGAAATTGACTCGAAAATCGCCACATTTCGGTAAACGTTTGAGGCTGAACTCCACAAACTTGCTCGAGTTTTTCTATTTGCTTTTCCCCCGGTATTGATTTTACCGTGACAGCACACAGACACCCACACACACACACACACACACACACAGCATGCCACACGCGACTCTCTGCCAACGCAGTCGCACAAGCTTATGTTATATCGCCGTCTCCCTCCAATAATGTGCTGATCAGCGTCACCGTCACAGCTTGTCACTGTAACAAAACACAAGGAAGTCCAGTCTTTATTAAAGTACAATGAAATATTCAGTGGGTGGCCAGTGGACAATAACTGACAGAGGTTATATTTAGTGGTGTAGTGGGAGAGAGACAGAATGGATGACATGTAAAGTATAGAAAGTCATATTTCACTTGGGTATTGTTGGAGGGCTTGAAAGCAAAATGAATGAGGGGCTCTATGTAACTCTCTCAAGCAATAGATCACAGAGTGTGCTCTGTAAGCACATTTTATAGAGACCCAGAAAGGAGAACATGGGATCCAGATACACACAATCTTGCAGGAGATTTCTTGCATATATTGTGCCATATGCTTGCTGTACATGTATACAGTGTTTATAGCTTTTGCAAATTAACACAGAGCTGAGATTTTTCAAAATAGACTGCTATGCCTGTTGATGATGGTTGTTAGTAGATTGTGATGATAAACGTACAATACAAAATTATTATGAAAGAGTGGTTCATGGTGTCAGACATACAGTTAAATGGGTTGTAACACTCCTAGCTGGCTGTGTTGGTAAAAACGGTTATAGTTGTCTAACTGAGCAGTTAACTGCTTACAAATTAACTTCATGGGTTGGTTGCAAATACAGAAGCACTGATTTCAAATTTAACAGTGATGTGCTGATACTGACTTTTTCTGATCTTAATTGATTTTCTAAGATTATAACTGTTTATAAATTCACATTTCCACAATTTTCCTCGTACATTCTTTGATTGTTGGCTAATACTGAGCTTGCTAGCTTGTGGCTAGCTCTGTGCTCTTGATAGCTTTAGCGTTATCCACTTTTCCTTTATTAGAGTCTTTAAAATGTTCAGCTTGGTAAATGTTGTTTAAGTTTCTCCTTAGGCTTGTTACATACCTTTTCATGGTGGTCTCCTTGCGGTTTACTTTTAAAAACACTGTCTTCACTCGCAGCGAGCGGCTGCTAATGTGTGGCAGTGAGTCTGGGTGCGAGTATTAGCCTGTGCGCGTGCGTAAAACAGACCTGCACATAATTGTATATTGTTTGTGAGGTTGACAGCTGGTCACCGGTCAGGCCTGAGCACTGGAAATCATCCAATTCATGTCCTTGGCTAGTCAGTCAGTGAATCTCTTAACACATCCTCAACAGTTGGCGATCCATCTGTAAGACACAGAAATGTTTGTGCTGCAATGTAATTACACAAACCTACTCGTTTAGGAACAATTTATGATTCACAGTTAACCTGTTCATAAACATACCATACCATCAGGTGCCACACACATGCCGTCATCTGTTCAGACTCAAATTGGGGCATTAAATTTTAAAATTAACATCATTTCATATTGAAAAAGATTTAAAACTAGCGACTGAGACAATAAACTTATCAGGAAGGCGTTTACTGAGGTTATGGATCAAGTGAGCAGATCTTTTTGCAGCCAGAGAAGGAACCCCCCTGCTGGCCATTAGGAACAATACAAATTCAAGGAATTTCGGCATTAGCCTCTCAGACTGTAGAGGCATCTTTTACAACAGTGAACCTTGAAGAACAGCCTGTTAACTGTATATGAGTATATGAACATGCTGCTTAAACACACACTTCTTCTCCGTTCTATTTTGTTTTATTAAAAAATAAAAATATTCACCAAAAGTTGTTTTTTAAAAAAAATCTAACTATTACTTATTTATTATGCAATGAAGCTTGACAGGCCCTTTCTAACATACTTAAATGTTCTGGGAAGGGGTGTATTGATCTCTAAATTAGTTTATCAAGTGATTAATATTTACTATTCTAATAGAATAATTTGTTTGCTTCTGGAATACGAATATTTTCTAGATGTACAACAGCATATCAGTACACTGGTATTGTTATATCAGCATTGTGTATAAATAAGATGTCATTTACCATTGTTAGCAGCCAATACTTTAGTAGTACTGTATGTCACACCAAATGTTGAGAAACTAAGGAACAAATTTCAACCAACACCTGGAAAAAAAATCAGTATTGGCACTGAGCAGATTTTAATTTTAAATACTGGTATCCAGAATTTCATAAATGCGCATCCTTAATATTTGCTGCTGTTCTGTTCTGTGGACTTTCGGTTGTTGATCAGAAAATTGAAAAAAGAGAAAAGAATAATGGATGCCTCCTTCAGAAAGAAACTGAAAAACAAAACTACGGCTCTTACATAATCGAACAAAGCAAACCCTTTTAAAGCCTTTGTTTATTCTGCAAATCCAGCTGAAACCAGTTCCACTGCTGACATTTCTGTTTCCTCAAGTCATGTAACATACTGGTTCATACCATAGGTCTTTATATAAAGACAATCTAAAAAAGATGCTCTGTCCGAGGGACCTCGGTGCTATTACACTACCCACTCTAGTATTTTCCATTAATTTTCATAGCTGCACTCATCTGCATGATAAGAGCTGATGGTCCAGTAAGTAGTCACAGGAACTCTGGCCTCCAGCTCCTTTTCAAACATGCACCTGGACCACTTTCGAATCTCCCCACAGTGTTTGAAATGTTTCAAAGATAATAGACGTGCCAGTCTCATTATGGTGTTGTTCGCTGATGTGTTTGGCCTTGTGTTCGGTGTCATTTAAATCCCTCGGCTGTTTGTGTTGTTGGGAGCCTCTGTGAGTAGAGTTTGTGTAGGAGTGAGCTAGGTACACTCAGAGGTAGAGCACTTCAAATGGAAATGGCAAAACATTAACCGCAGTATGACTCAAGCTACCGCACTGAAATTTGTTCAAAACATCCTGAACTAGCGGTCTGATTTTTTCTTTCTGTTTTTTTGGGGGGTTTTTTTGACTAATTGCACCACACAGTCTAAACTAACAAGTGATGGCTCATGTTCTCGTACTTTCCTGTGACATTTACACAAAGGGCGACAGAGATATCCAGTATCCTTCTTGTCGCTGGCCTCCTCTCCTCCCAGGCCTTCTGGTGTTTACAGAACTGAGTGGAGACTTTGGCCGACCACAGGGACAGCAGATGTCATTTTAAGGGGCAGCCGTGCCACCAATCACCATGTTTGCTCACAGCCCCGTAGGATTATATGAAAAACAAGGTGATTTTTATTTATTTAATTTTTTTGTCATAACTGTAAACTGTAACTTGCTATTTAACAAATCCTTTAGGTTCTGCTGAGCACACTGGCAACAAAGAAACATATTTAAACTAAACTCTATTAGCTCGAGCATCATTTTGGAAATTGGTTTAATTAAAGTCATATCTGAGCAGTGCCCGTCTTCCTCAGTCTCAAAAAGACCTGCGGGAACTGTTTTTTTCTGTATTCATAGAGTCTCTGAGTCAAAGGCAAATCACTGTAAAATGGACTGTGTGCCAAAAGCACTTTGAGTGGATCTCATTATTTTTTTTCCAACCCATCTGCCACATGCACCATTTTTCGCAGAGCTGCTCATCGTGTTCAGAAGTGCTGGGTGATGTCACAATGTGACAGAGACTTGAGAGAACATTCGGTATAAACATGGTTCTTTAGCACAAGGTACAAGTCCATTGATGAGTATCACAGTACTAAGTGAAAGCTAATGAGACATCCTCTAAGGAATCAGGTTCTGAAATGTATTGTCTCTGTGAATTATTCTAAGTGAGTAAAAAGCGGACCTTCAGAAAAGACTTGACTTTCCCTTCGTTAACATCTTTATAAAGTAAGGCCTAGGCTGCACTTTTTGGATGAATCTATACCGTCTCCCTGGGAAGATTATCTCAGAATGATATCTGAAAAATGGCATTGCTTCTCATTAAGCCCCACGTGGCATGTAAAAGACAGAGCTATCCATATTCTCTGATATGCAAATATACCCGCAGCTACTTTTCCATGGGTAAATGAGGGGAGCGGGGGGTCACCTATGGAGTCTCTAGTTCCCTTTGGATTTCTCTTTTCTTTCTTATGTTATCAGCGGCGCATAATCTCAGTCCTTTTCAAAGTCACCCTGTCATTATACAGTATTGGTTTTGCTGCTCGCTAAATTAGCATTTAAATTGAAAAGTGAAGCCACACCGGTCGGCTTTGGGCTGCGAGCTTGTTTTGCGTTTCCCGCCGTGGCGTGGTACTCGGTGCAGTTTGTTCGCTGAAATTAATCACTCGGTTCCCACAGGGCATGGTGACCAGTATTAAGAGGGTTCACTTAGAACTGGATTAATGAATAGCTTCCTGCTTGGAGGAGCTCAGCAGGTGCAGGAAAATAGGCTTAGCCTGGATGCAGAGTGACGTGGCTAGCAGTGGGACAACGGCAGTTCCCACTGACATCTGTAGAGCAACCGAAGGTACTTGCTGTCACTCCTGGATGCAGCGCTGGTTTGATCAATACTTAATTTGTCGCCATAATAATGCATAACACTTTGTACTCTTTGTTGAAAGGTAGGAAAAGAGGACAGAGAGGCAATGATCCAAAGCCAAAATGTTGAAGTATAGTTAGAAATGTGATTGTGCCTGTTTCATTTATGAAAAACAGCATTTTGCATTTACAAGTATTCAGATTCACCACAGGTGCGCGTGATGGTGAGGAGAAAAGGCTGAATTGCCACAAAAAACAGAGCCATGGTCTTTTTGTGGCAATAGACCATCAAGCATTAAAATTCACACTATGAGACGTAACTTCAAAGCCAGTGGCCGCAACAGGGTTTTTCCTGGGTTGAAGTGGACCTGCAGGGGGGCTTGCTGCATGTGAAAGCACAGCTTCATAAGCAGAATAAATGAAATACCGTTTGAAAATTTTATTACAAAAATTTTTACTACCATCCTGTTGATTTTCCTTTTGGGAAAGGCCCAAATCCTCTTTGGGGCATGTTAAAATTATATAGAGGAAATGGCAGTATCTGGAGGGAAAGCCTCGTTGTGCTTTGCTTTGTTACCAGTTTAATGGGCTTTGACTGGCTGATTCTTGCTTCTTCCACCTGATGGCAGCAGGTCCAAACAAACAAGCTTCTTGCAGTAAGACGGAAAAGGAAAAAAAGAAAAAGAAGCTCAGTGATGATTCAGAATGTTAAAATGTGGCCCTGTCAGATTGCCATTGGCTAAAACCTCAAAATAGTGAAAATGCCAGCAGATATGGGCAACTTATCTTCTGCCAAGTTCTGCTTGGTCAATAGTGCAAATCCAAACAGTGCTGAGCACAAACAAATCAATTGTAAGCATGTGTTGAAGCAGTTCAGGTAGAGGATTCTGATATGTCTTATTATATATTAGCTTCACTGATCATTTCAGACCTGTCCAGAATAAAAGCGCCTGATTTTCCAGTAATATTACCAGAACAAAACAAAAAAAAAAGACATTTGATTTGATTGATTGTGTTCTTTTGAAACACATGAGAAAGAAAATGTCTTCGACTACAACTTTGACTGCAAACCTACTGCACAACCCATCTCATTACTGGGATCCAAATCACATCAGTTTGGAATTAACCATATTCTTTGAAGGTTACAGGCCACTGGGGCTTTCTTGTGTAATTTTTCCAAACAAATGGAAGACATTAATTTGTTTTAATGCCATGTTGCAGCGCTCTGCTTTGTCTGCAGATGGAAATTCAATTTTAACTTAATTTAACGTAAGGAAAGCACGTTTCTTCCCCCCACTGCGTTTACGTTAAGACGGGGGCTATACCTGCAGGTCCACTGATCACAGTAGTGATCACATTAGCTTAAATAGAGGAAGAAGGTGGACTATTTGAATGCCTAATGTCTTGCTGAGCAAATGTGAACAAGCAGAATGGTTGAGTTTGTTTTGTTCTTAAGCTATATCTACACTACTTTGTGCTCCTAGATTTGCCTTTGATTATTAGAAACTTTATTTTAAAGTCAGAGAAGAAATTATTTAGTAAATCAAACAATCACTCGTTACAGCCAAGAGTGCAGAAGAGCATCTCTGAACACAATAGGGCAGGCCTTGAAGCAGATGGGCTAGAGCAGCAGGAGACCACACTGAGTGCCACTCCTCTTAGCTATTAACAGGAGACCGAGGCTTTATTTCACATAGGCTCACCAGAATTGGACAATACAAGATAAAGAAATCTAGTCTGATGAGTATTGATTTTCTGCTGTGACATTCGGATGGCAGGGTCACAATGAGGTGTAAACAGCGTGAACACATGGATCCATCCAGACTTGTATCAAAGATTCAGGTTGACGGTGGTGTAATGGTGTGTGGGAAGTTTTCTTGGCGCACTTCTTGGCTCCAACTAAGCATCATTTAAACCCCACAGCTACCTGAGTACTGTTGCTGACTATGACTACATTCTGATGGCTGCTTCCAGCAGGATAACACGCCATGTCGCAAAGTTAATATCATCTCAAATTAGTTTCTTGAACATGGGTTCAAATTAGTTGTGCTCAAACGGCCTCCACAGTCACCAGATCTCAGTCCAACAGGGCTCCTTTGGAATGTGGAGGAACAGGAGATTCACATCATGGAGGTGCAGCTGACAAATCTGCATCAACTGTGTGATGCTATCGTGTCAATGTGGACCAAAATCTTCAAGGAAAGTTTCCAGCACCTTGTTGAATGTGTGCCATGAAGAATTAAGCTAGTTCTGAAAGCAAAAGGAGGTCCAATCAGCAAGATGTACCTAACAAAGATTCTGGGGAGTCTATCTATAGCAGTATGGCACTATATTAAGGAGTGCAATATTTATTGTCAAGAGTCATCAGTATCTCTTTGTTACGCCCAAGATTTCCTATGTGTGTTGGTATTTTCACACATGAGACATGTATCAAGATTGAACTACACCAGGAGTAAACTAAAATAGAATCAGTATTCCTTTAATAATAACATGTGACTGTTTTCCAGGAAGAATCTGCACGGGCATAAAGGAATTCAGTTTTGTTATCAAATATCAGCACTAAATCTTTTTTCCCTGTTTGTGTAATGTTATAATTATAATTATCACATTTCCCAGCGGGTACGGCTTTTTATGGCTCTAGACTGATGCACTGCTCATGTGATGCTCCGTGTATTTCTCCTGTAGCGGTTTTGTCAGTTTACAGGTGCTGCAGACGCTCTCTGCCCCCTACAGTACAGTGCATGCTCCAACCAACACACCACAATCCTCTGCAGTGGCAATTACCTTCATCACCAATCATACACTGATTGATCCCGCACACTGTGTGCTGATGACATGCACAGACCTTGATTATTTTCATTACCATTAGCCAAGGGCCTTGATTACACCCTGAGCAAAGTTTTTGAGGTGATTGGAGAGCTGAGATGCTGAGAAGTGGAGGCATAATCTTTGCGATTAGGTTGTGGTCTGATATTAGTATTTGAAAGAACGAAAAAAAGCAAAACCTTATTTAATTCCAGATTAAAACACTTTCTTTTTCTTCATGTCTAGGTACAACTTTTGTCACTGAGGCTTCTGTCACACCTTCTTTTCACCTTTACGACCCCTGTTCTCTGAGAGCTTCCTACACAGTTACCAGTCCTGTCGTACACTAGCGCACACACATACAGGCACACACAAACACACAGGACCTGGGAGCTATATTTGGCTCTTACCCAGCTGCCACAAATAAAGGAAAGTAAGTGATAGTGGGATAAACGAGATGCCCAATAGCATGCGCAGCAGAGAGCGGTTGTTTCCATGGTAAAACAGCGTCCTAACAATTCATTTGAGCCAATGGGCTGTGAAGATTAAATGTGGAAATGATCACTCCCATCCCTGAGAGGGTGTGTAAGGGACCTTATCTGTGGAGGAGCTTTTAATTATAAACTACATTGTCACTTCTTTTTTTTTTCTAATTAAACATGCAAAAAGTGCCTCGACGGGATCATATTTCTGCGGTTCTGCACCAGGAAGTTGTGACTATTGCTCTGAATGGAAAGAAGTATTTCACTTTTTGGCTCATCTTGAAAATCTGACAGAAGCTGCATGCTCCTTTCATCAGTTTTTAGCAGCTCGATGCCCTAAGTTTGCATGACCTATTTTAAAAACACATTCAGGTCACACTGTGAATTGTGGAATTCACTCACTGTTAGCGAAGGAATTGGGCTGTTTTCTGGATTAATGAGTAATATCGTATATTGATAAATAGGGAAACAATACAAACGATATCATCAACCATGAACTGAGAGAATCAGGAGACACCAGATGATTACTTTACTCTGACCTCATCGACTGCTGACCGCAGTCAGAAACCTCAAAGCCCTCTCATCTGCAGTGCTGTCTTTCTCCCTGACCTCTCGCTTACCATCTGTCCCTTATGGTTTTGTTCTTTATTTAAAGTCTAGGTGACGGTGAGGTCAGACACGTGGGGGTTTTTTTATGAGCTGACATTTTACACTCATCAGTTGTCCCGCCACCTTTCTCTGGTGTCTCGCCTCAATCAACGATGTTATTAGTTCCTGAACAGAATTTGAAAAAAAGAAAAGATGGGAAATATTTTCACATCATCACTTGGGTGATTTGCACAGTCTTCTTCTGTCAAGAAAATCACTAAATCAATTTGCCATGATTTTCAAACACAATCACTCTGTGTTAAGCTGATTTTGAGTTTTCAACCTGCTTTTGCCACTTTGGATTGTGTTATTATCTCTTCACAGTTTGTTAGTTGAGCTTGTCAGTATCACATTTCTCTCGATTGTGGCATGTTCTGTATCGATATTCTTTATTAAAGTGAAAATATTTGTGATTTGCCAATGCCTTGATTAACCCTGATATCACCTGTAATTAACACAGGTGTTTTGTATACTCATTTATAATTAATTATTAAACTACTGGATTAATTAAACAGGGAACGTGAAAAAAGAGTAAAATCACACAAATTCAGTACTTATAGAAAAGTTTTGTCACATAAATGATAGCAGATCACATGAAGACAGTCACATAAATGATAGCAGCATGGGTTAGAAAGCGAAGCACAATGTGGCCGCGTTCATGGTTCTATCATGCCATCTTTTTCGTAAGTGGCATTTAAGAAAGGTCAAGACCTGTCACAATCTGCAGATTATGCAGACTGTGTAAAAGTCGAGGACCTAAAATGCATACGCAAAAGGCAGGCGGGGTTTAACAAAAGGCAAGACGTTTAATTAGGCTGTTGCAAAAGTCCATAAAGGAAAACATGAAATCCAAAGGGCAAAGTGAAAAAAAAAAAAATGGAAAAGCAAACTATAGCCAGAGGCACACGAGGAGAGAAAACACATGTGGCAGGTACACAACCACAGAGACAAAGCACTATTTATGGTTTACACAAAGTTTAATCAGGGGACTGAGCACGGAATGGTAACAAGAAGCAAGTGAAACCAATAAGGATAATGAGTAAATGCAAGACACAGGAAACAGATGACTGCCAAAACAAAACAGGAAGTAACTAACAAATAAAGGCGTTACACACACAAATACATGAATCATCTCTGCATTAGGGGGAAACACTGGGGACTGCAAGGAAATGTGTTAAAGAAATTTATAAAAAACCAAGAGCATGAAAGTAACTAACAGAAACAATCCACAAAAAAATCCACCACAAAATCCAAAAACTCTAATTAAACTTTTAAGTAAATTCAGTTTTATTTTTATGGTGCCAAATCACAACAATGGTCACCTCATAGTGTTTTGTAAGTAAAGACACTACAATAATGGAGAGAAACCCCAACAATCGGGCGACCCTGTGTGAGAAAACACTTGGGAAGAGTGGGAAGGAAAAACTCCCTTTTAGCAGGAAGAAACCTCTGCTAGAATCAGGCTCTGGGAGGGGCAGCGGTTGAGGGGGAAAGAAATAAAATGACAAAAGTGCATAAACCCTGGGACGATTTGGGCTAAATGTGAAAATAAAGCAAAAGCACAAATAAATATGATGACCAAAAAAAACGTTTTTGTCTTCATAGGGAAATTTATCCTTAAAGACAGCATGCAGGGGTTAATCTCCTTTGTAACACCACATTTCAAACTGTAAGAATTAAGTTATGCATTATTGAGTTGTGGCCACTTTGAGTGGGTGTCAGTGACAGTGTCACTGTCTGCAGGGACACTGAAATCAGTGATTTGAGACTTCTTGACTTCATGTTTGTGTTATTGGAACCTTTTACGAAGTCTGCACTAGTATTGATATTTGTCTGTGCAACACAACCACAGTTGATGTTTACAGCCCGATAACCAGCTAGCTAGCATTAGCTGGTAAATTGTTCAACCTTCAAAACAGAACAGAGCAAAGCAACTTACATCCTTCTTTTGTATGTAGTCTATTGTTGAAGCTTATAGAAGTGAGTATTAATTATTAAATTAGCCATCCATCGTGTTTGTGTGTAAAATTAGGATTATGTTGACAGGTAACGATTGTTTCTCGTGCATTAGCAAGAAAAAATGTATAAAAATATCTGCACTTTTGATGTGTGCACACCTAAACCTAAGCAGTTCTTCACATCCCACAGCAAGTGGTGGCTCACCATCTCTCCTCTTTCTTTTACCCTTCTGTCTGTCATTTATCTTTGTCACCACGATCAAGTTCATCCCTTCTCCTCGCCCTTCCCTCCTTGCCTCTTTTTCCATTTCCTCACGCCCCCTCATCTTTAGCGTA